>JAGDQP010017589.1:0-14819 GCA_022664845.1 Lepisma saccharinum | reverse complement strand
ATTTCTCCCCATCCGAGCTACATATTGAATTGGTCGTACTTACTTCTAGTACATTCCCAAAAATATTCAATTAGTCCAGGCTTTGTCACGTGGACTCACAAGTAAATTCCTGGTATGTATCTAAAAACCTTTCCAACCTTAGCCGCCATTTAACATTATACCAATGGAGATTCTCTAAACTGTGAGATGAGAGTTGTGTCGTTCGGTCTGGAAGAAGCATATGACATGCAGCTTCTTTAGTAATACTTACGAGGCAGAACACATTTTACAATTGAGGCGCATGCGCGAACAAAAGTCTCTGTGCCATGTTAATAGATAGCACATAGGCCTTTGTTCAGGCATACGTTTCAATTGGTGATTCAACATTATCCTCTTCAACAACCATTAAGACAGCTTAAAACAACACAAATAATCCCAAACATGAGTAATTTTAATAAAAAAAGAAAGCTTTATCTACCAAGGAGACCGTCAATAAGGTCACATCCAAACCCACGCTGAAATTTCGCTAGGAGAATCTACGTGCTATAGAGAGGTAATATACAAAATATGAGCTGCCCATATTAACTGCAAAATACTGAGATGAAAGGGGCTGGAATATTGGTCGAAGTGTACGAAAAGTACATTACAGAAGTCACTTCTGCTTCACTTTCGTCCTGGAATGAAACACTGCCTAGTTTTAGCGTCACCTTCCACACCACAGTACTTCTCTCCACGGACATATTTAGGGAGGTCAACCCCACGATCTTTTTTTTAATAAGCAAAATTATATGGATTTTACCCCCAAAAAATTAATTTTGGAGGCTCCAGACGCCCTAAATAAGTCCCTGGCGTGGAGTGCTGCGGTGTGGAAGGTGAGGCTACAACTCGGCAGTTTCATTCCAGGACGAAAGTTAAGCAGAAGCGACTTCTGTTGATTGAATCATAAAAAGTACTTTTCGTACACTTCGACCAACATTCCAGCTCCTATTTCCAGCAGTTAATATGGGCGTTTATATATATATATATATATAGGACGTAGATTCTCCTAGTAAAATTTCATGGTAGGTTTGGATGTGATCTCATCGACAGCCTCCATGTAAGTTCATTCTTTCAATTAAGACTTCGGCTCGGGCCATGATATGGTACGGTAGACAATGGGAAAGGTATCGGCCAGGACCTTACTTAAAGGGTAAACCCGACATTCGCCTCTTGAAACTGAGAGGAAATCCCGGAAACCCTCAGTCAGTATGGCAGGCCACATGGTTCGAACCTGAGTGATTGCTGATCCGTGACGTTACCGCCTGGACCACAGAAGCTAGGTCAGAAGGTATCGCATAAAGAAGAAGGTATAACTTGCCTTCAACAACCTGCCGCTTTCGGCATAGGTGTAACACATTGTCTGTTAGCTAGAGTTGGTTCTTAAATGTTATTGTGGCCCATAATGGAAGAACATCGTTACTTAATACTTGCATTGCCATTATCCTGGAAATTGTTGAAGACACAACACTACAAAAAAAGTGGGATTTCACATTGTGGCCTCCTTCCCCTACAGTCTCAGCACTTGGCAACTAAGACTACAGATAAATAAATGGGAGATTTATCTAAGGGTGACTAACATGGAGACTTGAACCATATTTGAGATGCAGACCATCTACCACTACGCTATTTCGTTCCATCATCCTCTTTATGACATATCAGTGCAAGATTAATAGAAAATATTTATCCAGAGTTTTCGTTATCTACTACACACACACATACGAACATAGACACACAAACAGAAAGTGGTTTCGTCTAGTCTCCACTATGTGTGTGTCTTTATCTTGGTCTTTCTTGCATTCAAAATTCATGAGACAAGGATATTTGGGTTTGGATTCCAACTTAAAATTCATGAAGTCCATCCAGTCTTTCTCCTAACTCCATCTTGGATCCATATCTTAGCTCATCTCAAGTTCTTTCAATCCAATTTGCTTTTCCTTTCTTCTTCTTCTTTCTCCTCTTCCGTTTCTCCTCTCATCCTTCCCATCTTTTTATCTTTTCTGTGTTCAGCGTAGCTCCGAGTTCCTTTTATCTTGTCCCCGTGTGTCAGCCACCCTCGCAAACAACGTCGAAAACAAGTCCAACGGTCTGACGTCTTATCATGACTACAATTCAAGGAGATATTCTGATTTAGCTTCTCTCGCTCTTTCTCTTTTATGCATGTGGTTTTATGTCTGTGTTTTCATGTTTGTATGAATTTATTGTTTAAAACTTAAGGAATGCAGTTATAACAAGGACGAATAAATTTATAGGATTAGAGCTGACTCGATAAGAATGTGATGAAATGACTATAGTGAACTCTTAAAATGGAGAAAGCTAATCAAATGAGAAGGTCCTGCCAGTTTTTTCGTTTTAAATCACTAGATACAAAATGATCAGAAACGCCAAGGTCACTGAACCCAAACCTGAAATCTGTTCCTCTCAACAAGTTTTTCAATGAGTGTACTAGTGTGAATTCTTAAAAATGGAGAAAATTAAGCAAATAAACAAGAACCTGTCACTTTCAAAACCACCAGATAATCGAGGTTGTTGAACCCAGAACCGAAATCACTGTAACTCTACCTGCTTTTCTGGTTCAGGAGCTATATTCTGTTACGGACAGAAGAACACGGTGAAAGTAAAAGAACATCAAACATTTTTTTTTTTTTTTTACTTTGAATATGCTAAAATGCATCTTGCACTTGTCCCGAATCGAGTGGCCCGGGTTCAAATCCCGGTTAGGACACTGGAGATGTTTCTTCAGAGCTCAAATGCCTGGCACTGTGAGGTGCACTCAGCCTGCTACCAAACTGAGTACCAGAGTGTCCTTGGTATTCCTGGGTTTCTTTGGAGGTAAAGGCGGTCGAGCGTGGGACTGACCACTCCATCTTACTTCGTTTCGTTGATGGAGAATATGCGGAGCGCCAAATAAAAAAAAAAAAACCTGTCGCTGTTCACGCGCGTGTCCATCGCACAGGGGATATTTCAAAAAGGATTGTACAAAACTACAGTTTTTTTTCTCAATCTGTACGTTACACTCCCTTCATAACAAATTTCTCGTAAATACATTCTCTGGGTACGATTTTGACTGTTCTTTTATAAGTCTACACGTTGTCTGTCCTTAATTTTTAAGAAATTTCGTCATTTGTGGGCAGGAACGTAGCCAGAATTTGGTTTTTGGAGGGCTCCAAGCGTTTCTGGGGGTGAAGGGCAAGGTGTGTATGGGCATACAATGTATATTAGATATATATTATATTATTTTTTCATAAAATTCTGAGTTTTGGGAACTCCGGACCCCTCGGACCCACCCCCTAAATACATCCCTGTTTGTGGCTCTACTTCTTGGTATTACTAGCGCTAAAAGTAGAATATGCAGAAATTTTCAGTTTAGGGGGATGTAAACCCCCAAAAATTGAGGTTTTTAGTAGTTCCACACGGTTTCTATGGATTCTTAAACATAAAAATAAATAAGTTAGGGTGTGTGCTCGTGAATTTGTGGCAGTAATTCCGCCAGACCCCCTTCCCTGTGGAAGGGGTGTCATCCCCCAAATCCTTGAGAGTATCCCCAATTTTAAAGGATTTTACTGTAAAAAAAATCGATAGAATCTGTGCAAAACCACATACACGCTGCCAATTTTCACTTGACAGCCTCCCAAACTGAAAATTCTGGTCGGATCCCTGAATTTGCGGGTGGGGGGTCTGGCAGATTCCGTGTTTTTTTTATATAGTTTTCTCTCCTGTCTTGCTAGACAGACAAACAGCAAGCAAAGAGATTGAATATCCATAAAAACAAAACAAAAGTGAATCCGCTCTTTCCTGAATGGCCCAGAAGCACTTTCTCACGTTTGGCCTTGTTTTGGCTTCTTTGCGCACAAAACTTGTTTCCTTCGCATCCATTAAAAGAAGTTTCGTTCCGACTAAGAGCAGAGGTCGTGATGCAACGAGTTTAGAGACAAGCGAAGCTGAGAAGCAAGAAATAATAATATAAAAACAAATCTTTGTCCCCTTTGAAATCTCGGAAAGAAGCTGAAGGTCGAAGGACACACAACAGCCACCTTGTTGCTGCAGAGTGACACGCAATGAAATAAAAGAAATGCAAAACTGGTTAAAGAATTTTTTTTTTATTTTAGGAATACGAAAATTCGTGAGTCACTTTTTCCTTAAATCGTGCAGAATTTTTTCTCATTGCATGGATAAACACTCCTTCACGACACGATTGCAATTAGCGCCTTTCTATTTCTGTGTTTTCTTGTACTCCTACAGCCGCATTGCTTTCCACTTTTCGCGTTTTCATACAACAGCGTGTAAACGACCCTGACTACACGGTCTCCAAACTGGCGATGTTGTAAAATAATTTACCATTAAATCAATTAACGTTCCTTCCTCATCATACAATGATTCCCTGACAGTGAACTTTCTGAACTTTCAGTCTCGTCAGAAAAATAAAAAGTTTCACCTGTAATTTCTCTTATCACGGTTGTCCGGAACCAAAAATGTGGGTTCCTGGCTATCAGCATTGATTGTTTTTAACGCCCTAAATAAGCTGGTGAGCTTCTAAGGAGGTATCTAAAGTATTTCGTTCAACAGACCCCGTCGGGAATTGAACCCGTGACCACCCCGCACAAAAAGCGAGCGCGCTAACCTCTCGGCCACCCCGAGGTCAAACGATCACCATTATCAATGGACTTCGTAAGCAATGACGTCAGTTACTATCCGTTGCCACGACGATAGTCACAAGTTTGTCTACACAGAGAGGCACTGACGTAAGACTTTATCAGTCTATTGAATCCTGCTGAACGCGGCATGATCTTGAAGGCAAGTTCTTGTATTTTCCCTTCTGTCGCAGAATACCATTTCTCTTCCTTAATACTCTCAATAAGTTGCATCCATCTTCTTCCTCTTTCCCCTTTCAACCATAAACCAATGTCCTAACTAGTTTCTTTCTTCGTCTGTAGTCTCCAATATTGTTTGTTCTTTAATTCTTTCCGGCACTTCCATTTTACGTATCTTCTGTGTTCATATGATGTTTACAGTGGAGGCTATCGAAGGTAAAGTCTGAGGCTATCCTAAAAGTGGAGGCTATGGAAGGCAAAGTTTGAGTCTATCCTACAAATTAAAGGATATTGAAAGCAAACTTTGAGACACCTTGAAAAGTGAAGGCTATCTAAAGTAACCCTTGTAGCTACCCTGAAAAGTGAAGGCTATTGAAGGTAAACTTTGAGGCTATCCTGAAAAGTGAAAGCTATCGACGGTAATCTTTGAGACTATCCTGATAAGTGAAGGTTATCGAAGGCAAACTTTGAGGCTATCGAAAGTAAACTTTGTAGCTATCCTGAAAAGTGAAGACTATCGAAAGCAAAGTTTGAGGCTACCCTAAAAGTAGAGACTATCGAAGGCACAGTTTGAGGGTATCATAAAAAGTGAAGGATACCGAAAGCAAACTTTGAGACTATCCTGAAAAGTGAAGGCTATCGAAGGCAAAGTTTGCAGTTATCCTGAAAAACAAAGCAAGAGGTTAAAAACCAAGCTGGCTGAATCAATCAACAGATTAACTGCGTATGCTACATAATTAAGAGATAATTTTGAATAGCACGTGTATACAAGTAAACAACAATCGCTTTGATTTGAACTTCTTAAAGAACTAACACTTTATATAGAGAAAGGGCGCAGCAATAAATGTATATATGATCTTGATGACATATACAATATCTTTCGAAAAAATAAAATATAGTTAGTCCTGAGGAAAGTGATGTCGAAATCTAACAAAAAAAGCACCACATCATGAAAGCAAGTGTTATCACGTTCATTGGGCTAGAAATGTCAAGACAAAAGGAATCATGAAGATGAATAAAATAAAATAAAAGAAGTCAAATTTCAGTCCTGAACGGTGCATGGAACATGTTATGTAGAACATGTTGAAAACGCCTCCAGTACATGATGGACCAGGTTTGATGTTGATGATGTGATATTTGGATATACATCGGTACTTCGTTCATTAAAAATACTGGCTCCCACTTCGATTTAAGATTAAGGAAGGAAAAAAAAACTGTACAATGATCGAGACTTGTTGCAAGAAGCCGATGAGGAATCTATCTTTCTTTTCTTTCCACCCTGTTAAAAACGAAAACAAGTCCTAGATGTTTCTAGCAGTGTTGCAAGGTCTACCAATTTTTCTGAATATATGCTGATTCTTGGTCATGACAGAAAAAAAATTATGCTTTTTAAGAACATTATTTGTTTATGTAAATTAAAGTATTGGTTACTCCAAAACAGCCAAACACGATACGATTTTAAACATTTCAACACAATGCAGAGTTACAGAGTTTTTTGAGACGTTTCTCAATAGGAAGAAGTTTTGTATATTAGTTTATCTGACGTACTATACTTAACGGATTAGTGCAAGGTTTTTCTCCTCCAATGCGTCATAGGCGAACCAATGATGAATATACTAACATAGGAAATTAATGGAACGATGTTTTATCATGAAAATTTGTACTTTCATCGAAGGAAGTTGTTCATTCTTGCCATAACTTTCTTCTTATACTTTGCACACGAATTCTCTAGTGAGGACATCTTTATAGCGCTTTCTTTCGATTGTTTTTTTCACTGTTAACAACAAGTATATAGCAATCTATCCACTTTACTTGCCCGATTTAGCACCATGTTACTTTTTATTCTCATGAAGCTACAAATGAAGCTTAAAGGACGAAAATTCGCCGCAGCTACTTGAACGAGTTCTGAGAGAATTTCCAGAGATGCTTCCGGTTTTGGTATCCCCTATTATCATTCTAAGCCCCTAATATACCTGTTCGTGGCTAGGTGACGCGCAGCGCTGACTACACTGCCGTCACCGAGTAAGCGCGAACAGATGGCGTTGGGGCAGGCTCAGGACCTATCGGTCTGTAACGCCGGTGGTTATTTTTAATATCATTCTGTTCTCTCGGCCACAGGCTATTTCGATAGTGATGCATCCGACGATGGAGCAAGATACCAACTGTATGGAGCGCCAGCTTTGCAGAGAGTTAATAATATGAACTAACATTGCTCGTCTCACCTACATTAAGGTGTGAAAAAAAAAATAAGACTACCGACAAACTTCATCAACTTGATCCTTTAATCACTAGATGGCAGCACAGAGAACATGTTATAAAATCGAAACAGATCAAGAAAATAGCTGTGAACAGAAATAGGAAATTAGCATGGTTTAAGATGTCTTACGCACAATATACTCTTACACAGCAGTGATTAAAATATTAAAGTCATAGGTTGCATACAAAATATGAAGGTTGTTTAGGCCACACCTCCCGAGAGTTTTCCCCTTTGCTTATGAGCACACCATCGTGTTTACTATATGTACCTCTCTCTACCCAGGAAGAGCCTGGAAGCTGCATCGGCAAACTTCGGGTGCTTCCGTAAGTGTTCGTGGAATTGACCGATATCATGACTGCCCATACGACAGTCAGATGGCAGGATAAGGGACTCAACACTGCTTCCTTCAATCCTTCTTCAGTTAAATAGCATTACCTACCGCAGTAATCCTGCTCCATCTTTGGTAAACACAATTTCTCGTAATGGTGCCATTCCGGAAACATTTTGGTAACACCAAGTATTTTTAGGTCGTTACAAACAATTATTATTGATGTTTCTATTACATATATATTTGTTTCTGAACGTGGCAACCCTGCTTTCAGATCAACAAAAGAAGCAACAACTTTTCCTCCTGATCAAGACTTGCCAGCCACATCGTGACTCTTTTTTAGAAGCACGTGACTTTTTTCCCCCCTCATGATGCATTTACCTGAGCTTCCCGCCAGGGGCAGGTTTTAAGAGAGTGAAGAACCACAGCCGACTGAGAGATTGTTTCCATCATCCGACCGAATGTTCGTGTCAGCTTCATTGAAATCATCTGGTTTAATCTCTAGTTTGCGAAACTACAAGGTTCTGTTATTGTTGCCTTTTCAAAAAAGAAGTAAAAAAAAAAAAGGATCTTTTAAAGGAAAAACTGAAAATAGAATTCAAATACAGGTTTAGTGTGGGAAGTTAATTGTACTCTTCAATAGATTTTTCGCTTGATGTACTTAACCTCTGACATCTACACTTTGAGAAAACTAAAATGTGCTGCAGTGTTTCTCAACTGGTGTGTCGCGGCACCTGCTGTGCCGCGAGGACTGACAAGGGAGCCTAAAATTCAGAAAGTGCGAGTGTAAGTGTTTTCGGTCAAACCACCCTCGCCTCTAGTCCTCGCTTTCAAGAGAATTTTACGATTTGGTAAAAACTTTTGGTGCAGACTGTTCCTTTCTCTTTATTCTCCTCGAAAAGAGTGTGGAATCATTCTCTGACGTAAATGGTTACAGCTAAAAGCCTAAGGATACGAAAATAGATTTTAAAAAAATGCGAATATACCTCTTCAGGTGAAAGTTCGCTAAATATTCGCATTATTAGGATTTGAAAACAGACTCTTCCGGTTTGAGATGCACAATTTTGGATCAAACCCAGTGGTCGAGGTGGAGGAGGACACGAGGGGGGAGAGGGCACACGATACGCTTACCTTGTCCATTTTGGATTTGGCGTACCCTTATCTTTTTATTAATGGGAGCTCATTACCTTTACTTTCAATAGCCAATCGCCGCCACTATGCGCAAGAGTATCCTTACCTTTTCTAGCCCACTTCTGCAACCATTCCCTTACCTTGTCTAACCCATTTCGATCACTGATCAAACCATTAGATTTATTTCCTCTAGAAGGACTTAAAACAATTTAGATAAATCTTGTATTGTCTAAGAACCTTCTGTTCTTCGATACACAGAGAAAACAAATGGAGGGTCGCCATAAAGGAGACGAAAAGGTAGGCACCTACTATCAGAACATTGTTTACACAGAGTCTAAGAAGAATTTGGATGATTTAATATGGATAATATTATAAAAATATTTTTAAATAGCACCACTTTATTAAACAATCAACTGAAAAGTAGAAAATAATATTTTGAAAGCAATTTATAACTTTCAACATTTTTATGACTATAAATAAAAGCATGGTGCAGATATCGAACAAATCACCTTAGTCCCATTTGAAACAAAATAAATTTTATACCAGGTTGGCAACACTGAATCAATAAGATAACAGTTAGCAGAAGTGTTCACATAGTCAAACACAGTCATCGCATTTAACATTGTTGGCACCAAAGTCGCCGTAGCTCTGTTCGTAGAGCGTTGGCTTCTCATTCGGGAGGTCCTGAGGTCGATACTAGCGCCGCGGGGGATAACCCTAACTGAAGTTTATCCTCAGTTACGCCAGGCAAATGCCGAGATGTTACCTTCATAAATACATCGTCGTCACCGGGTGTTAAACCTGGGACCCTTTGATTATACCCGAGAGAGCGTTAGCAGACAGCCACTATAGGCACGATTACGTGTTAACTGCCACAATTAGATTTTGGTGCTAACTGCCACGATATTCTTATCGTGGACTTATCTTACATCATCAACGTGCTCATTGCTAAGCTCCCTAGGGTTGCCAGAGTCCAGAATGTTATGATAATGTTTCTCGTTCACGCAAAAAAAAAGTACGGAAGCTGACATGATTATGGATGGGTTTATCTCACAGGGCAATGGGGAATTTGCTGCCCTCTTCGATTTTGAAAGGGAAAATAAGCTCTCGTATATTTGTTAAAACTCACTTTTAGATAGTAATATTAATAAATACATAAGAAAAGTATCTGCATTAACCTTACAAGATAGCTCTGCTACGTTAGCAAGGAATAGTAGTGCGTTTAAATCAACGGTAATTAGAACTAAGGTTGAATGGAAATTCTTTTAAGAATAACGTTACTTTCAAGAGTTATAATTCTATTTCAAACTTCAAGACAACTCTGCAAATAGAAGTACCTTTTTTTTCCTAATGAATTAAACTATTTGATGAAAGGGTTAGAAACTCGATTTCCCATAGAGTACTCGCTGCGTTCCGGGTTCGATACTTAGTGAGTCAAAGTGCTTTTAGTCCATTTTATAAACTGTAAGTTCCGGACGTCATTTTTATTCGAAAGAAGGCAATGGCAAACCACCATCTATTAACCTTACTCACGAACCTTTGAGTCACTGACTTCCCTCTAGCCAGAACACCCATAGTCATCACTATTAGCTTCAAGATGTAAAAAGTCTTTCCTACAGCGCTCAGCACGAAAACAATATTGACATGAAGATAAAATATATATCCATTTCTTGTAGCCATATTTCAGAACAAGTGCGTGCTGTTAGATAATAAACATTCAGTATGTTCTGTATTCATCGTTCGTCCAAATATCTTTCTTCGCAGACGATGCGAGTCAACAACATTATTACGGAATATAATCATAAACAAAGTGGATTGAGATGCGAAGCGAGTTGAATAAAAGTATTGTAAAAGTTACATATGAATCCAACCCTTCTCGTTTTAGTGATGAAGGTCAAATGCTTTCTCATTAGTAGTTGGAAAGTCGGCGCAAGTTTAAATCTTAGGGAACTATTGCACGATCGAGCTTGTTGATCAGCTTCCTTGACGAACTTGCTGTCGAAGAAGCTCGACTATACTCTTTGCACTATTACACTATCTAGATTTTGCTGATCATCTTTGTCAACTGTATTTCCCCACTAGGCGTAGAGGAGATGTAGTCTCTCCAAATGTCCAGCTTCTTCGACGAGCAAGTTCATCGAGAAAGCTGATCAACAAGCACCTTTAGATGTTCATTTTGGCTTGATCCCACTTAACCTTACCCTCTAGTATAGACTTTGGCTTCAATCTCCACTGTCCCAATCTGGCCGGCAGTATCCACCACGGAGTTCGTCATAGCCCACCACTTACTGTCACCCTCCAGCACAAAATTCGCTGTTGTCCTCTACTCGCCCTCACCCTGCACCTGGCAATGACGATGAGGAATAACCTCCGTAGGTTGACTAATTTTGCTGTGATGTCACAGGATCAATTTAAAGGCGTGTTTTTCAGATTCATATCATGAGTTAAACACTATAATAATGATAGCTAACTCCATCTAACATCAATAGTAGCAACTACTACTGTTCTACGGATGGTAGTGACATCTATCCCCACTAATAGGTAAAAGGACCCACTCATGTTCTCATTCCGGTACAGGAAGATAAATCTAATTATTTTACAGATAGTATTTATTTTCAATGTCTTATACACTTAGATACTTTTAACATTGTTGTTTAAACCTAGGAACTATTACAGCAGTTATGAAAAAAAAATTGAACATGATATATTTTGTCAAATATGCTGGTTTTTTTTTCCTCTTCCATCGATACGACTAATAGCAACTATTCGCAGTGTTTGGGGATGAAGGAAAGAGCAGGAGAAGACAAATATAACAATGATTTGCAGTAGCGTTTAAGTAGGCAGCCTGATAGCAACAAGAGTAATTCGACAGTGCTGACACCTTAAGTTGTAGCGTGCAACTTCCGAAATTGACTATCCCTGGTATTTCTTGATCCATGAGTCACACTATGGAACATTTCCTCTAATCTTCAATAATGTCATAAAATGAAGTACAAAAAATGCCATGAAGTGCAGAAATATTATGTTTCAATTACAAAAGTTAAGTATAAGGCAGTAACTAGAAGAAATAATAAACACGTTTCAATATAAACGGAGAAGGAATAATTGAGAGAAGCAAAAGGCATCGATTTTTCTTTTGGCGAAAATGAAACAAGAATTGAAAGATGTCGGGAGAAAATAAGGATTGTCACAAAACAGGTTTATTGAGAAAAATCAAGTTTTAATTCCTTAATCCCTTACTGTTTAAACGGCTCAACAAATATGTAATATTGTCTCCTGTGGTCTTTCTTTACTAGTCTTTCTTTCTTTTTTTTTTTTTCGTTCTTTGGCAGTTTTTGTGGTTCTAATTTTCCATAATATAATGAGTTATACAACACAAAATAGCTAGAAATGAACATCCCCGGTTTTCCCACGACACCCATTCAGGGTTATATATGGTAGGAATAAGTTGTAAGAAACATAAGCGTAAATGTAACGGAAGTTATAAAAGTGGAAATTGGAACAAATGAAACCATAGAAATTTTTACAAATGGAAGAGAAAAATAGACCAGATCCAGCATCAAGATATACTTGGGAATATTATAAGATATAAAGTGTTGAGAAGAAAAAAAGATAAGGTCAACAATGACAAAAGATACACTGACTAACAGTGGCGGCTAGTGACACAAATAATAGGTGAAGTATTGCCAAAATCCATAAACCCATTCTCATTATTCTTGTTCATTAACATTTATCATGGGGTTTCTGGGCTTAGACAGGATATTGATAATGCCATTATCCGCTCTCAGATGATGTTGACTGACTTGCTAGCCCAATTAATACTTATTAGTGCCTATTTAGTTAATGCATATCAAAATAGAAAATGAAGCTGAACTTCATCAGCTTCATCTGATGAGCCGCCACTGTTACATACTAAGAAAAAATCTTCTGTGAATCAAAGAACAACAACAACAAAAAAAAAGAGTTGATGAAAAGACTGATTAACTGTTTTGTATTAAGCGTTGTGTTTACACATAATAGAAACATGCAGTCTACGAAAGCGTAGTGAAAGAAAATTGGAAGCCTTCGAAATACAGACGTGTAGAGGAATAAAAAAAGCAGTTGAACACACAAAATACGTAATGTTTAAGTGCTGAAGAGAGTAGTGCATTAGAATGAGGTACAATAATGGGAGAAAAGAAAGGGGAGAAAAGAAACTCATTAGGTTCAACTTTGTTTACATGGCAGCAAAACATGACGTCACACATAAATAATTTATTGTGGAGTGCGTCTAAAAACTACTAAGTGGAAAACAGAAATTTAGACTTCAGTCGTCAGCCCGTATGGTCAATTGTCTACTTATCGGAAGTTCAAGTCCTGCTCACGTCAGTCAACCCGGAGCGAGTGTGACTGGAACTTCGAAACAACCACCCTGATTTCTTACTCAGTGACACCAGGCGAATGTCGGAGTGGCACCCTGAGATAAGATCTCACCTCTCTCTTCTCCCCGCCAACTGCTTGTGATATACTCCACAGGCGATTATAGTAGCTTAGATGATACAACGCTCAGAATCGTGAAGTTGAAATCCGTCAAACAATTAGGATATGTTCTGAAAGCATAATTCTCCCGCCCCACTCACGTTCATATCACACATAAAAAAAACGGCATATTGCAAATGAAATTATTCGATAATGTATCTCAAATTCAATAATAGGCTCACAACAAAAGAACTAACAATGATGGAAGCAATGAAGCGTGGAGAATTAAACAGAGCATTTTCTCTCTCCCGCTCACATTCGCACCCCGAAAAAAGAGTAAAAAGGCCTCTCATACCCACATAAAGAGTACACTTTCCGTTTGATCAGCGATCTCTGAAAATATCTATGATCAGCAATCGCGAACAATATATATTTTTCTGGTCGCTATTGTACACAAAAACCACTATTACATCATAAGCTATATATCATACAGGCAAGAGAGTATTTTCATTAAAACGGTACAGCGATTATTTTTTCAAAAAAATGGAAACCAAAAAACACCAAATACTCTGGATTTTTTTTTATTATTATTATTATTTTCTCTCGGCGAGTTTTGAAACACCAAAGCATTTAAAATTAAAACCACATCGTTAAACCATCATATGAACCCACCCTGGTAAGAGAACCACATTGACCGCAATAGCCAAGCTGAGCGGTTAATTGATCGGCTAGCAACGGCGAACACAATATAACCCACAATCATTTTGCTTCAGCCAGTTCTCTGTCTCTCTCTCTTATAAGGATGCGTGCTATACAGACGAGGCTTTCCAAAGCTATAATTAAGTTTTTTTTTCTCTCTCTCTCTTCTTGTAGCCTTGTAGCCAAAACTGCTTAAATTCTTTTGTGTTACTTAGCATACAAATGAATGCATACTTCTACACACCCACAAAATTGTTTGCTAAATGTATGTAGCATTACAAAACATCCGTGAATGACGTTGTGCAATCATTACGAACTTTTCTCATACATATTTATAATAACTTTATTTTGCACTTTATAGACTACGATAGTTAGTACAAGAAATTATTCCTTCAAAAGTACAAGGGTTCTAACTAAAGTAATGCCTATTTTAGCGAAAGCTGGGTAGTGTTATCGAGCCAGTATCGGGTAATTAATGAATAATGTGTTATTGAACTATAATTGTTCAGCGCGCTCTTAAATCGTAATGTCTTGTTTTAAGATTGTTACGACTGTAAAAAATATGGTTGAAATAACTCCGTTTAGACTACGGAACTTAACTTGGTTATCGTGCTTGTACTGCCATCTTGTCAGTATCATGGAACTAAGAAAAAGGTTACTCGGTGGAGGTTTAAATTATAAAATAATGAACACAAATGAATTGATTGTAGCGTAATATTTTGTAGATTAGTTCTGCCATCATTCTTTTATACTTTAAAAGTGATACGCACCACTAAGATGCTATATATTTCGATAACGAAAGTAATAAACCCACCAAGTGAGCTGCGCTTAACGGCCATCTTGTCTTTAGATAACTAACGTAAGAAGATAACCGTCGTAAGTTGACGCTGTTTAAATTTGAAACCCGCGTTAACGGTAACTTTCATTTATATTACTAAAATGATCTTGGTTAACATTAACCTTTAACCATCGTAAGATGTTAGTAATATAAACAAGGCATTGCTAGATAGTGGAAGTATGTACCTTAAATAGCACACAATATTCCAGAAATATTCTATCAAGCTCCCGAGCTTGCAGTCCCAAAACAATTGGGATCAGAGATTCTGCCATGATTTCTATG
>JAGDQP010017588.1:3850-17036 GCA_022664845.1 Lepisma saccharinum | reverse complement strand
TCACAAAAAAGAGGCTTTTCAACTCGACCATCTCAGATTTGCACGAAACTTCGTAGGACGGTAGATGACATACAGTAATGTGCATATGTAAACGGCCATTCCACGCTAAACGGAGCCTGATCACGAAAATTTTATTTTAATTATTCATTGTTAAGTAGTCAATGAAAAAGAAGAGAAATCAAAGTTATCTCAACTGGCCAAAGAGATTACTAAATTTATTTATTGTTGAATATATAAATAGTTGAAAAAGGGGTTTGAGTCATAGTAATTTACATATGAAAAACTGTCATATTGGCAGCATTGTTGATGTATCTCACAGTGCTGAGAAATCACATCTGACAATTGAGATAGAATCCAGTAACAAGAAATTACGAAGTGGTGTTTCCCCTTGTAGATTTATCATTTATTGTTGGAATTGCAAGTTAATTTGTCAAGCCTCTGGAATGTTCCATCCGTTACGGCAAAAGTAAGAAGTTCCTTTTATTGTTCAATTAAAATACTTTGGTGTGAAATTAACATACTTAATTGGTTACACACACGACAAGTATAACTTAAGAGACTGGAGAATGATTGTTTGAGTATTTTGTAATGAAATGTGCATTTCCATTACTGTCTTGTCTGTGACATATTGATATGCATGTTTGTAGCTAACTATCTATCCTTTTCCTACATATTTGATGACTTGAATTCGAACAAGTAACAGGCAATGAAAACCTATCAAAATTGAAACAAAGATATAACGTATTGTCCCTGCACATGAGTAAAATCACAATATAAACTATCCCGTATATTCGAGCCATTCAAGAATACATATAGACTATATTTAAGAATATTATTTGTAAAACACTAGTTTTATTTCGGCTACTGTTTTTTATTAAGCTATTAATTTTGTTTCAGATTGAATGATGGACCAAGCCGGGTTAGATAAGAAAGCTAAGGAGAGAATGAGAAAATACGGAAAACATCTAAGAGAAAACGCGGAAGAATGGAAAATGCGTTTGAAGAAAGATGCTGCGAAATAGAAAGAGAGCCGCTATAAAGAAAAAGAACCACTAAAACGCAATAATATTATGTTGAAACTGAAAAGACTGAAGGAAACAAAAAGGAAGAGGAAAAACAGGGCAAGGAAGGAAGAAGAGCTTCAAAAAATAAATATAAAGCTGAGTCAGATATTGTAAGTCCATTGGGATCCCTTAAGTGTTCTCAATCTTTGGGCAAAGCAATACGGCAAGTCAGGAAGGTGCTACACGAAGGAAGCTGTCTTGAAGAAACTGGTGCTTAGTACCTTGCCAGGCGAACGTTCTTCATTATTTAAGAGTCCCGCGGCTTCCCCTTCGGTTTTTTGAAAGTATAGTACGAGCGACCGGCACGTAACAGTAAGGGAGTCATTTGAAAAATTGAATTTTAAAACAGGATAGCAACGCTGACAACTGGGTGCTTGAATATAGGGACAACTACAGTATGTTTCTATTGTGTCGAATATGTATATTCAAACTTTGGTGCGGATACATCGAACGGCATGGAAGTAATTTTAAAAATATATTGGCAACACTGTCAACTGTCGGACCTGACGTGCCTCTATAAAGCGTCCCAGTATGTAAACACAAAGTCTGATCCTGATACGTTCAGCTATATGGAAGCAATTAGAACAATTTATTTTCCGAAATTGGTTGGCAACGGAAGTATCTACATGAATTGCCCCAGAACCGACTGCACATGTATGTCAAATTTGGTGTAAATCAATATGGATACGTCCAACGGTATCAAATATTAAAAATAGAATTTTAAAAACGTTGACAACACTGACAAACTAATACGCCTGGAGTGCCTGTCTGACCTTGTCCCAGTACCTAATGCACATGTATGTCCAATTTGGTGTAAATCAATGGACACGTGTAGATTTTTATTAATAAAGGCATTTTTATAAGTTGAATTTTAAAATAGGCTGGCAACACTGATAACTTGGGTGCTTGAGGTCGGAAACACCCGAAGCTTTTTTCTATTGTGTTGAATGTTTAAGCTAAGTTTGGGAGAGTATGGAAGAAATTAAAAACAAAAATATTTTTTTAAAAGTTGGCCACCACTGAGAGCTGAGCAACTCGGACGGAATACCTCACATATTCCAAACAATATTTGTAATCTTAAATACAGAGGGTTTAATTTGTGTTGTATTTCTTCTTACTTATCTATATAAAAGTAATTGCTACTTAAAGAGACGTTAGCAGTATTACAAATTGCTGCCTTGAAAGTTGTTTGAGACAAAAATACTTTTTTTTTTATTTACACTAGGTGCAGTTGAACTTTAAAAGTGCGAGTAAAGAAAGTCTTGGTTAATAAGAAAAGTATACAAGATAACCTAAGAAAGATAGAGTTTACAAATCGTATTATTTTCGTGGACCTGCAGATGTCCGATACAAAGTCTCCCGATTATATTGAACAAAAAGGTGGCAACCCTGGTTAGTTGAATAATTTGAGAAGAGTATGTGAAACAATGCATACGAAATACATTACTGCACTGCTGCATCCCATTTGAGATGAAATAACACAACAGCAGTATGGAACAACTAAGGCCGAGTATTCACTTGAAGACTTTTGTCGACAGACACGCAGACTCAGGCCTGCCGACAGTCTTGGACTCATCCACAGACCGACCGCGGTCAGTTTTAAGACAGAAGTCTTTGGATTTTTCTCTCCCGCCCGAGATAAAAGACAAAGAAAAAGGTCCTTTGGTGTGGACGAAAAACAAGGGGACAACTGTCTTCCAGGCTGAATTTGGTGTTTCTGCTGCTCCCCTCTTTCCCCCCCCCACCTGGCGGCGCCACCGTCAGTGCAAACAAAACAACAAGAGCAAAGATTGTTTGTTGCAATGATAAAAAGTGCCAAAACAGTGTTTTTTTAATATATTAACTGTAGTGTTTATATCAAAGTATCTACATCAAAGTGTTTATATCAACGTTTTGGAAATTATTGTAGTTTATTTACATAATTAAGGAACGCTTTTTTCGTTTTATATCCATATTAATATCACTTTTTATCTGCAATTGTTGCTTTCGTAAAATAAAACTATTCGACCTGTCAAGTATATATAAAAATAAAAAAATAAATCAGCTATATTTGATCCACTACTGGATCTTCCCGGAGGGTAAGTCTACTGCTCCCACGTTGACCAGATGGGTTGAGTCATAAATATATATATATATATTGGATGGGTTCATAGGTAACCAAGACTAGTTCATATATTTGGTCAGCCTTCATATGTAATACTGAACCTTATTACATCTGTGAGATTTTTTGAACCATTACTCAACAATACACGTACAACGACTCGGCTTAGATTTTCTCATTACAAAAATACATTACGTGCAAATAGACCCTTTTATTGTTTTTAACTTGCTAATTTTCTTAAACCAAATTGTATATTACTAGGACTGGGCGAGGGCTTGAACTGGTGCACGTGCATCCCACTTTCATGTTCAGAATCATACTACTAAAATTCGAGTTAAAAAACAATTTTGCAGTAGATCAAAGATTTACTCAGTATCACATTCTGTATATCAACAATAAAAAGCACCTGTTAAATTAGTGCTATAAGACTACTTTCTTAAAAATGTATTTTCATATAGCATTCTAACACCGGTATGTAGCAACATTTTGATGCTCGTCTTGATTGATTGAACTGTTATTGACATTCTAAACTAGGTGGTGATCTTCTAAGGACGGGACCTACAGTTTTTGTGTGAAGTGTGATCCAAACCACTCCATTCAAGACACCCAGACAGAAATTGAACCCGTGACCACGCACACACAAAGCGAGCGCGTTAACCTGTATGATTCGCACAGAAATCAGCCTTCCCGCCTAGAAGACAAGATGTGACTTTGTTTAAGTACTACTTCCGTGCTTAGTCTTTTGTGTTCATTGTGGATATTGGTGAAAGTTCACATTCATTCATCGAAAGAAAAGGTACCATGCAGCATTTTTTTTTTCTTCAAATTTACTCCCTCACTCTGAAAGAGTGGTCATTAAAGTCCATTATAGCGAAAACCTCTATGCAAGGTTCATGAACCCCTCCTCAGATAATCCTTGATCCGACCCTGTGTATTATGCTTGCTTACCTCTCCAATTTATGTTCATGAACTCAACACCAACCTCCAATTTAAGTTCCCTCAATAAGTTCTCTGAATGTTGGTTACCACTTTTAAATAACTCGCGTATCCAATATCGTTTGCACTTATATTTCCTGTTAGACTGGATAACCCAATAGCTGGCACAAACACCCACGAAAGCCACTACCGTCGACAGTCATATGTCGCAGGACGAACGTCTGCGCCAGACTTTTGTCTTCGGACAGAAGTCTTCAAGTGAATATTAGGCCTAAGGAACATGCAATCATGAATGACTGAAAAACTGCTACATTTGACTAGTGATCAAATGATTTTGAAAGTGTAGGGAACAAATTAGCTCGAAAGGAGGGAAAATGATTACATTCCATTATGGCTGATAAACCGGAGGAAGAAAACGTTCGGAAGATCGAGACGTCGCTGACATGGCAATATTAGAAGAGATGTTCGTGCAAAAAGGTAATTTTATCTTGTCCAGCGTAGAATCCAATGACGAATATTTATTACTGTGGCGATGAACTTGCGAGTTTCGTAAGCCACGGAGTGAGTTAGTTAGGAAACAAATTAGAGAGAATTTTGTTATTTCTGAGAAAGGTCCAAGCGAGCCAATGAGGAAAGTGACAAAGAAGTGCTACCATAAGGAAAGGATCAGCTTTGCTGTTATTGAATGACAGCTTACGTAGTTCTGGAACATCACCGATCATGAGGAAGAGAATGAACGAAGGAACATACTACAAAATGAAATAAACACACTGCACCCGCACGGTGGACATCGGGCCGACCCGAATCAGCCTGGTCCCGACAAAATCGGGAAGGGTGGCAATGGCAACTTAGCTAGTCACAGAAGTACCACAAAAATTGTACCAACGCCTTGTACTACTGGTTTACCACACTACAGCTACAGCTACACGAGAACTATACGGCAACTGAGAGACTTTCAGACATGTATGAACATGCCACTTAGCATGTTTAGTTAGTGCAAGAAGAGTTTAAGTTCATAATGCACATTTTTAAACTCTCTTTCCCAAAGTCATCCCAAAATGAAGATAAGACAACATTTAGCTACACAATACTTTTTACATATATATATATATATATATATTTTCAAAGTCAAATTATACATCATGTGAACTTGAAATGAAAAATGTAATTTTAATGGTACTTTTTATCAACACTATGTTTCCTTAGCTTCAAAAGAAGCCCAAAATGAATGGGTTCCATGACATTTGGGCGCAAAACCTTATATCCAAATAGGTTTACCTACCTGCATATGTTATAGTGTATTTCATAACTAGAGGCCGGATGTTTAGGCACTAAAATATGAAAATAGGCACTGGAAATTTCGAGAAACTTCCACAAATAATTTTGCAAAATCTAAAAATAACATCTTGAACACAGCAAAGTTCCTGCACATCATGCACAACTTGTCTCTACCAGTTGAAAAGAAATGGGAAGGAACTGCAGCAGACTCTCGACTATCCGGGTCGCGAGTATTCGGTCTACGTACTATGCGACTTAGTTTTAAAAGAATATTATTTTTAATAAAATAAGACGTATGTAATAAAGACATGTAACATGTGTAAAGAAACGTACGTTTTTCGTTAATGTTTAGTTATTTTAAAAATGTTACTATATTACATACTGCACTGTGTACTTGATTTTTTGAGTCAGACATTATAAAATTTATCTTAAAATGTGTACAATACTGTACAATTTTCATTTTTGCACTTTCTTTTTCTATAATAAATTATTAACACGCATGGTACAAAACATAAGAAATGTTTATTAAGTACTGGCCTGTACCAAGAGGTCAGAAAAAATGAATAAGAGCTGGTTTTGGAATAAAAATGGTGCTTTTAATGCTATGGGTGGCTCAGGAAGTGAGTATTTATTGGATGCTTTTTTGTTATTCGATCTGCCCATTAGGCCGGATAGTTGAGACTCTATTGTATTAATAGAAAGTTATTTCAGATTTCATAAAAATAGGCACTTATAGGCACTAACTATACATTGAAATACGAGGCAATGCTTCGAGGAGAAGAGCCACCCAAGAAAAGAAGAAAATATATTCAGGCAGATGAAAGAATTCGCCGTATTGTACAGAAATTTGAAACCGTTGACATTGTAGAATACTTGCGGGGTTTGGCCCGTAATTCCGTCATGGAATGATAATGTCATGGTAAATGTAACATAAGACAAAATAAATTATTCCAGTATCTGTATTAGATTTCACTGTTTACTTCTTGTTTCACTGTTGTTTCCTTTCGAAATATCTCTGTTGCAAATACATAGTAATAAGCAGTAATACAATGTTATGATTAGTTATGAAGTTATGAATATCCAAAATGCCTATTCCTTTACGTTAGAGATATTATAAAGGTATTCCTTTTTCTGCATTATACAAAAATTTACAAGAATTAAACCAAGCATTTAATGAAACTGAGACTTCCAGTGACTGTTTACCATAGGACATACTATAACGTAACGAAAATTTAGTTTCTGAAGATGACCTTTCTGAATTTTTTACTTTAGGTTGTGCAGTAATTTTTTTATGACAGAGTTTTTGTAATATTAGTGCCTATTTTCAAGGCTTTTAGTGCGTAAACATCCGGGTTCTAGTTATGAAATACATTATAACACATTTAAGTAGATTAACCTATTTAGATATACGGCTTTGCGCCCAAACGTCCTGCTCCGAGATGAATGCCCTACCATAATTAGAAGCAAAGTTATGATTTTTTGTTGTTGACCTTATATGCATATTTTTTTACGTTTTTTACTCATGTTGGCATACCTGCTGTATTAATACCATGTATTACTGAGGGGTAATATTTTACATACGTACATTAGTACGGTATATGTTATGTACCATCCTACGAATTTTCGTGTAAATCAGAGATGGTCGGGTTGACAGCTGTGATATTCAATACACACGATATTCAATATAACTGGACTAGTACGTGTTTTTAAGCATTTTTCTTCCTTCCTGCAGCCAACAAACTTACATATTTCAATAGTCAAATAAATCTCCACCTTTCCAGTATTTTATTACTTTAAAGATCTAATGAAATCGGAAAAAAAAACTAATTTTGGAAACTGCAGCTCATTGGTTACATTTTATTACATCAAGAAATTTACTAGCAACGCTCTTTATTTTCAGTATGCCGTGGGGTCACATTCAAATTCTTATAGGCACCCCATTATTTCTGTAGGCGTTGTAATCATATAAATCTCTTGTCCATCGTCAAACCTGAAACCTTTGCTACTTCTCGTAAATTTTATTTTTGAAATACAAATACTCGAATATCTTAGTTCATTTCTAACAACAATTGTTTGTGGCTAGTATTGTAGAAATAACTATTCTCGGAAGTTTTGCAATTTGTTTATTCTTTTTAAAAAAGTTTTTTTTTTTCGTGAAACGAAGATCTATTTGCGTTACTGATTTATTAATGGCTACGCAACGTAACATAAAGCTAAGACAATTTCCTGTAACAGATAAGACAATAAACCGTATACATCCCTTTAATGATTACTATCATAATACGACAAAATCCACACAATTCCAATTTCCATCATTAAAAAAAAAAGGACTCTAAACACAAACAGGTAAATACACGTCTCTACGTGTCAATTACATACACATTTACGCTGAACATTAAAACTGAAAATAAGTAAGTAACGGAAGAGCATGAAATAGTTTTAACATACCTGACATTTTTGCCTGAAAAGACGACGTAGGAACATTTGATAATTAAAAGTTGAAATGTCGTGGTTTCCAAGACAACCACACAGAAGTTTTACAATAAGATCCTGAACTAGTGAACTGCCTGAATCTTCAGTTCCATCCGTTAAAAGGGCTTCCTCCAGATCCTTCAGAATAACAAAAAATAACAAGATGTTAGTTGTGGAAGAATATAAATACACTGATCTTGACTAAATGACTTCAAATTGGAACATACAATACATTACACAACAACACAAATAAGTACCAACTGTTCTAGTACCATGTAAAATAATACAAAACTGCATTTCAATGTCGAAACTGACAGCAAGTAAAGGCGATTCATTGTACCTTGCATTAAGAAGTAAGGTAAAAAAAATCCCTTTCGGTAGGCCTACAGGCTGAGGTAGACCTCGAAGTTTTTTTTTATTTTCAAAAATTCAAATCTCGCCTTATATGAGAGCTATCGAGAAACTATATATTGATTTGTAGATTATTCATCAAGAGCTGTTCAACGATACCTCACAAGATGCATATATTATATATACTCGCTTTGCCTCACTGGGAGCGCTGCCCCCCAGACCCCCGTAGGGGGTTCGCCCCCAACTTCAGTGCTTTTGAGAGGATGCGCCTCCTTTATCTTAACCAAAATCTCACTGCAGCACTACACCACCATGGTATCAATCTGTACCCTCCCACGGGGGCTGCGCCCCCAAAGGGGAGGTTTGCCCCATTTATTGTTACCTACTCTTGGTCATACACATTCAAAGGAAATTTCGTTTCTCTACCTTCAATGATTTGGAAAATGGGTTTTTGGGGCGGCCATTTTGGATCCAAGTTGATGACTTTTTGAAAGTTTTCTTATATTATCGTGACCTACTTGTGATGGTACATATTCAAGTAAAATTTCATTTATCCAGATCATACGGTGTGCAAAATGGGATTTTGGGTGGTCATTTTGGATCCAAGATGGCGAGTTTTCCCAAATGTTATAATATTTCCCTAAACTACTCGTCATAATGAACTTTTATGCCAAATTTCGTATCTCTAGCTTGAACGATGTGGAAAATAGACTTTTAGGTCCGCCATTTTGGATCCAAGATGGAGTCTTTGGATACATCATGTAATATTTTAGTAACATACAAGTGATAATGTAGCGTGTTACCAAATTTGATATTTCTACTGCAACCGTTTAGGCTGTCTATTCTATACAAAAATGGGTTCGGCGGCCATTTTGGATCCAAGATGGGGACTTTTTCAACATTTTGTAATATTTTCTTGAACTACTATTGACAATACACCTTTATGCCAAATTTCGTATCTCTAGCTCAAACGATATGAAAAATAGATTTCTTGCTTCCGCCATTTTCGATCCAAGATGGCGTCTTTGAACTCATTAGGTAACATTTTCGTAATCAAATAGTGATGATGTACATTTATGCCGAATTTGATTACAATAGCCCCAGCGGTTTAGGCTGTGTATTCTATACAACAATGGGTTCGGCGGCCATTTTGGATCCAAGATGGCGACCGATTTTGCTCATTAAAGAACTTAACCGAGCTATTAAGCCTAGAAACAACATATAAAAATTTGGTTCAAATATCTTCAAAATTATGGCCGCTAGCGTGTTAATATATAAATATATACTTTGATATCGTACCGATCTCAATAGGGGATTTTTCTTCGAAATCTACCTAAAAATGACCCCTGTGCGATGCACACGCACCGTGAACGGAGCATGGTGAATAAGGAGGCAGCGGTTCATATATTCTCGACCGATGGTACAAAGTGAGGTTGGGTGGTCAGTCCCAGTTTCGACCACCTTTACTTCCTAAGGTGCCCACGAGTACCAAGCATACTCAGGTATTCAAATCTGATAGTCTCCAGCGTCCTCACCGTGATTTGAGCCCCGGCGATTCCTGCATTAAGGAATTTCTTCAGATATTCATTGCCATATGTAAGAGTTCTCGAAAAGTTAAATATACGTTTTTTCAGCATGTTTGTAAGTCATAGGTACGAGGATGCAGATCTGAGTATATTTAATAAATTGGAGAAAATTAATTCCCACTTTGTCTGTCTGTCCTTCCGCAAGTTTCAACTCGGGAATTACTAGGGCTACCAAGGTGGTTCATGTATCGTTAAAAAGGTCTCTACAACACAAAGTAAAAGCCGCATAAATCAAGTCTGTATGTTGACAAATTTCAACTCTGGAAATATTGAGCCTACGAAAGTGGCTGAACTATCAAAGGTCTTGGCGAGATGAGGTCAAACCAGCACAAATCATGTCTGTCTGCCCGTCTAGAAATTTCACTTAGGAACTACTAGGTCTAGAAAGGTGTTTGCTATACTATCAAGGGACCCTCAGAGCTCTAGCGTTTGTTCGGAGAATCGCAGTGCTCAATTGTCCCCCTTACAGAGTACACTGACCATTCGCGTTTGCGTGAACCTCTTGAGGACACTTGTTAGGCTGATTAACAAATACTGCGCACGAAAAAGTATGGATTAGCAGTCCAAAATTACATGCGAAGATGGGAGAATAAGATACCATGTAAGTCTATTATGCTAATGTTACACAGGTGTTGGATTATCATATGTTAACATTTCTTTTCGTGTAACGTCATCTAATATTCAATAATAAAAGGTAACTAAAAATAGGTCGTGCCGTTTTTGATAGTCAGAAAGGTATACGGAAAATGAGGGAATGAAAGTGATAATTTGTTGGCGCAAGTCCAGTGAATGGCACAGTGTCTCCCAGTCAAGTCCCTGTATGGTATCTCTGGCATTGTCGGTAAGGAACAGTATACCCTTGTAATTTACCAATGCTGGCTACTTCTGTTGCAATGATTGCTAGAGTTCCACCTGCTGCGAGCACAGGTTCGCAGTAATGGTTTAGTCTAGTGTAACAGACCGTACTGAACCACTTGGTGACTAGTCCACCACATACAGAACATTATATTGCCTAAGTGTACAGGTGGTCTTGTGGTGTGAGGCACAGGGTCCCACGGTGACAACCAATGTCTGGCACGCTTGTGAGTCTAATAAAGGACCTACTTTGCACCACTGATGAGTACTCGATCGAATGTGGGTGTGTTGCGGCATCGGGAAAGTAACGAAAAACTGGCTGTCACTCGTCAGTCCTTGTTGGCTTCCGACAGTGTGTGGAGTTCCGACTTGCTCAACTTGTACACCTTCCCTATGCTGTGCAGTTCTCGAGCATCTACCTTTACTTTTTCCATTATTAAATGTTACTGTACGTTAACTTATTATTACCTTACATTAATTTCTGCCTAACTATTGGTTAGTAGCACAAATATTCAGAAATCTTCATTATATAATCAGTCATAGGTGACAATATTTTTATCATTACGATACTTCTTCACTTTTCACAAATATTTACAATAATTAAAATAAAATGTAACAATAAGATTTACAAAATGAAATCTTTAAGAAAGAAAACTTCGGAATTTCAATTCCGCATAATTCCCTCACATTTGATTTTTTTTTTAATTCAAAATATTATCCAAGAAATTACAGCCATGATCCCGACCATTATTCCTATTAAATTTCTTTATCTTGTTGGAAAAGAAATATGAGGGAAAGTTAGTTGAAAATTTTTATACTTATTGCACTTGATTTTTAGCGATTGCTGAGAATGACCCATCTATAGTAACAAGCAGTAAGTCAGAATGGAAAGGTGGTAATTTACGGGCTATTTCTACTAAGTAGTAGGTGTCGTGTATTCTGCACAAGCAGTGCTTGAACATGTGGCTGTAGAAAGTCAACAAAGGCGGAAATAAGTTCAGTAGGGGAATTACAGCTAGCCACAGTACGCTTGCTGAGTTTGTGGATCTTCGGTAATAAGTAGAACGTAGGAATATGCGGATTGTCCCGGGTTGGGTATTTTATTATTTTATGGATATCTCAGATATGCCCTCACAAGAATTGTTAGTGGTAATAAATTCGGAAATTTTCTGTTGGTGCGTGTAAGTTACCGGAGTAAGACAGTTGTCAGGAAGATTCCCTGAGGTAGTCTGCTTTGTCCGCTGGGACGAGTATTATGTCATGGTTCTCGCGTAGCACCACGAACGCTTTGTGTTAGTTACGGGTTAAGTTGGTTTGTCACCTAGTGTATGATAAACTTTATTTTTATATGGGCCAGTCTAGCAACTTTGGACTTCGGCCCATCACGATTCGCCTTTAGCTGTTAAAATTCATACCCATGTTGGGACCTTCAAGCCAATGGCCTACCGCCGCAGACCGCTCGGCCCGCATTTAGTGTATGACCTCACTATTGGTGCTGGCCGAGATCACTAAGAAGATGCAGCGTTTGATGGGTTGGGTCCGCGTTTGAGTAAAGGCGGTAACGTTCAAAGCTGGTATGGAGCTTACTAGAAAGTATGATGGCAATAAAGGGATTTTTGGCCCAAAACTAGCGCCAATTTGTCCGCAGGCAAAGGAACGGCTATCCTTTAACAGTAGGAAGCGGTTATAAGGCTTGGAGGGGGAGAAAGGTCAGTCCTTTGGTTAGTATGTTGGATTCAGATGGATTAAGGTTGTGGCTAGAATAGATTCATGACGGAGTTAGCTGTGTAATTTTCCGTGGGTCCGGTTCTCAGCATTGGGTCGTAAGTGCTGATTGTATATTATTAGTGAGTGGTTGAGTTGTGGGAGTCGGTAATGGTAATGGTGGATTAGCAAGCAAGAAAACTGGGTATTTTTGTGTGGAAGGGGAAGACAGCGTACAATCAGTTTGAAATGCTTTGCAACAGAGATGGGATAATTTATGAAGGTGCTTTTGGTTCACTGAGGAGTGTAGATTATGGGCTCGGGTCCAAATTGTGAAAATATTACCATTCCAATCATGTGAGATCAACAAAAGGATCCTTGTGAAGGACTGGATGGAGGTCGGCAGGTTACACGCACGCCGTAAATGGAGGGTATACATGTTGAAGGTTAATTTAACAGCAAACGATCTATAAAGCGGTATGAGGAACGGTCGGTGCAGCGGGATTTTGGGTGTTTGTTCTGTTGGAGTAAGGTCTAAATTCACACCTGAGCGCAGAAAACTAGCACGATTAACTGATTTGGTATAGTTAAAGATAGGGGTGGGTGTTCGGTATTGAGATATTCATAGCGACCTACAATGAAATACCGAACGACATCGAAATATATCGAAATCCTCCAAGACATACACATTTAGCCGGACCCCCGAAAATTTGGCTGATACGTAAAAAATTAAGGCATATTTCATACCCACACTGATTTTGGAGTTGGACTTCTCCCAAAAGCCGTGGACCCCTCAGAAATTAATTTCTAGATAAGCGCCTGGAAGTACTGAATGGAAC
>JAGDQP010017587.1:0-38199 GCA_022664845.1 Lepisma saccharinum | reverse complement strand
ACATTTTGACCTTGAAATTAATGTATTTTGTAGCAGAACAAGATATTATTTTATTGTATTTCAAAAATTATAGGTAACGTTTGGACCTTGAAATTAATGTATTTTGAAGCAGAACAAACTATTGTTTCATTGTATTTAAAAAATATAGGTAACATTTTGACCTTTAAAGTTCATGCATAATACTAAAGAGTAACAGACCGTAGCTAAGATGCTGAAAATAAATCCGTTCAGAGTCCAGCCTAATTTATAATCTTAGTTCGTGTAATAACGTGAGAGCTTTAGTTCTCCTAACGATTTCTGTTGATTTGAGTAACAACTGCAGTTTTTCAAGAAAATATCAACTGCTCATAATCACACAATGCTTTCGCTAATCCTTCGGAAGGTGTAGAAGACGCGCGAATTTTGCCTGTACATGTAAATACGTAAAAAGTAACTTTAAAAAAGAAAGTTATGCTAAACAAGGATGAAGAATGGACTGTAAACTTTTACCTCTATAAGTTTAACATTAAGAATTCCAGCGGCTGGATCGTAAGACAACCGTAATTGTATCGAGCCTCTTAAATCTTCTGGTTGGCTGGGAGCCCGTGCAGGTGTTGGCTGTAAAACAATAAAAGTATGTATTAAAAGAAGATTAAAAAAAAAAAAGAATAGAACAAACTGGATTAAATAAGAACACTTTCCTTCTTTCTTTTAAATAAACAACAAAACTTCAAAAATATTAGCGCATTCATCTTCTGTCGCAACTTAATGTAATCTGTTTCTTTGGTGCCTAAATTAATCGATAAAGCAGAGGGAAAAGGGAAGAAAATTGAAATAATTTATAATTTTTTGTTTTTAGTTTGAATTCAGTGCGCAGCAAAACACTTTTCTAATATTGTTATTTGTGCGATCTTTAGTGAATGCGTCTCAATCTCCAGAAAAATGAAAGTGTTGATATTAAAGTTTATGTCCTACAAATTTTGTTTGTGTTGAATTTCTGATCATTGGAGGAGGAAGGTGGGAGAGAATAAACAAGAAGATAATGATTAAATAAGTGTACAACTATAGGATGGATAACACAGCTCACTCACAAATGAATTCAATTCACTTATGATATTTAGGCGTCTTTGGATCAGGCCAGGATATAATAGGGAACCAGAGCCTAAGTTAAGGGTACCATCACGGTATTTGCCTGGTGTGACAGAAGAACTCAGAAAACCTAACTCAGGATAGTCGCCCGTTGGTATCGAACCCAGGACCTCTCGAATGCGAAGTCAACGCTCTATCAACTGAATTACGTCCTCTCGAGACATAATTCACAATTTAATCAATTTGTCAGTAGTACCCCTCCAATTTTGTGAATTCCTTTGCTTTATTTTGTCCGTCAGTTTCTTTGTAACGATTCAACGAAATTACGTAGAGAAACTAGCTTCAGATTTGAAATCAGCACCTCAGTTCAAGTGTCCGTTTTCAATTTGCTGATGGTATAACAAATCTTTATTTATTATTATTATTATTATTATTTTCAAGCTCTTCTGTGAAATAAGACGGCTCTTCTGCTTCCCTTCCGATATCGATTACAATGTGTAACACGCAGCTACAACGTTCCTTTGTTGTATTCGTTTTAATTTGCTCACTTCAGTACATCACGATGCGGCTTAACACCAGAATGCTTTTAAACGTGGAGCATGTACTAGTTGCTGGTGACCTTCATTTATTTTCAAATTATGATGATGAATTTTAAATTTCAATTTAATTTTTTAAAGGTCTTTAGGTAAGTTTCCCTCAGGCTGGATGGATGATGGAATGAAGAAAGTGAGAGGAAAGGGACGCATACAGTGTGTGTTAACCACAAAGCCCACATGGCACGAGCACGGTTTGAACTGACGACCCGAAGCGCCAGAGGTGAGCACTCTAACAGTTGAGTTTTCGGTGATGACCCACAAACAGCAGGACACGAGCAAAATCAAGTGTTCTTCATTTTTTTTTTTCAGCCTTCTGAAACTGTTAGATACTGAATATTTTCTTGTGTTTCGTTTATACAGGGTGATTTTTTTTTAAAGCTCATGGATTTCATTTGGTTCTAGAATTTGTAAATGAAGTCCGATTTTTATGCGGTTTGTGACAAATGAACCAGGAAGGCTGGGGGATTTATGGAACTATGTTTACCGTTTAAATTGATCCCGGTTAATATCGCCCACGCCTCAACAAAAACAGCAAATATTCACCAGTGTACCTTACAATTGGAATGAGATTTTGGATTTGTTTGAAGCGGAATTGCAGAATGGAAATGCAGTCTTTGTGTTATCACTCATAAACAAAATTTATGGCACAAAGAAGACATAACATAACATAACAAGACATAACATCTTAACTTTAGAGAAGATGCTGAAAATGTCTGCCTCCTTCCTGTAGACAAGGTCGAACACGCCGTTTCATCCGACATAGCAAAATGACGTCCCAGGGATATCTGACGGATCTCCTGGCAGGATATCGGGACGTCCGTAGGACGTCCTGTTTAAGTCCCGTTTACATCCATGGGAAGTATAGTTATAATTAATCCTTCGTATAACTATACGAAGGCATATCCTTCGTATAGTTATAATTAATTAAATAATAATAGTAAGGTCGATTTAATTTATGGAAATTCCAGGTAGGTAATCCCGCACAGCTTTCCGGGGGACATCCAGGGGACATCCATACGGGATGAACTGTTTGTATTGCCCACAGCGTTATCCCACGGACGTCCTTAGAACATCGCTATGGGAGCAGGACCATTCTGACGGTAATGGGATCTAAATGGGACGTCCCAAGGACGTACTCTGCTATGTGTGATGTTAAGGGCTATCAAACGTAATGTTTATTCGCTAATCTTCGCATTTTCAGTGGTAATGTTCTGCTTCAACATTTCAAGGCATGTAGGGTGGTTTTTGTACACACGTCCCTTTAGGAAACCCCACAGAAAGAAGTCAGGTGTAGTCAAGTCCGGAGACCTCGGAGGCCACAATCCCTTTGAAATTACCCTATTCTCAAAGAAACTTTCAATCAAGGCCATACTGTCATGTGATGAGTGGCATGTTGCACCATCCTGTTGATAATAACCCTGTGTGAGTTCTATGTCGTCCAAGCTTTCAACAAATTCCATGAAAATTGTCCTGTACCGGTGTTCCGCTCTGTGTTCATTGTACAGCGCACAATCACCAACTTTGCGTGAGTGCAACGAAATGTCCATTAGACTATGTGCATTATCTGCTGCCCATAACAGTGTATTTTGAGAATTAATGCACCCACAAAGATGAAACCAAGCTTCATCAGTAAATCACGTTATTTTCAAAACATCAGAATTACGCACAATGAACATTAAAAACCAATTACAGTAAGCAACACGTTTATCTTTATCTGGATCCTTCAATTCTTGAACAGCTGTAATTTTGTACGGTCTTAGTTGTGCAGTTTTCGCTGCCTTTTGACATCTTGAATAGATATAGTCGGTTTCTTGTGACAAACGACGGAGAGGTTTCGTGGGCGATCTCAGGAGTCGAGCACGGACATCTTCCACAACACCCACCCGCGGGGTCCGATGCGTCCCTGTCTCTGTTTCATCAGAACTGATCCTGTTTCTTCCAATTTCTTCACTAGCGACAATATTGTGTTCCTGTCTGGGGCAGAACGTGAGGCAAATTTGTTTCTAAATGCCCTTCGCGTTGCAACAACAGAATCCGTTTTCCAAAACCTTTTAACGATAAACACATTCTCCTGCAAAGAGTACACCATTCTCACTGTGTCCTGATCACAGCAACGCTATAGCACAGAACTGTACTCACAACTTTACAACACAACAATTAACAATACAATACAACGACCCAATTTCCTGATTCTTGTTGACCTTGACGAGGTTGCCATCTACAGGAGGAAACCCAAACATCCGCACCGCATCAACACGTAAGGTACACTGGTGAATATTTACTGTTTTTGTTGAGGCGTGGGCGATATTACTAGGGATGAATTTAAGCCGGTAAACATAGTCCCATAAATCTCCCCAAACCGCATAAAAATCGTGCTTCATTTACAAATCTAGAACCAAATGAAATCCATGAGCTTTAAAAAAATCACCCTGTATATATATAATCTGTATACAGTGCTTGTCAAAAGTTCCAGAACATCTAAATATCTCGATTAGGATGCGTTTTTTAACCTCAAGGAGATAAATATTTCAGAAAATCAACAGAGCTTTCGGACGGATGGGTCAATCAAAGTGTGTGGGATCCTGTGTGGGGCCCCGTAGGGCTCTACTTTTATTTTTCAAATAGGAACCCCCACTTTTTATTTCAGATTCTGTATCTAGGAAACAGGTGTAACCACGAGGGGAACAGGGGGCGTGCTCTCCCAAATACTGTGTGTGCCCCCTCAAACAAAATCTGGAATAATGCAGTAGATATTCCACGCGCTTCGTACACGATACTTGTAGGGCAGTCTATCTGAAATTACCCAGCTTGGCTGCTCAACCCCTTTTTTAAAATATATTTATATCTCTTACTACATAAGATAGTACAAAACGAGAATTATTTCATTTTTACACAAACCTATTAATTAATGACAGTCATTTTTTTTATTGCGGCGCATTGCAGAATTTGTGTAGCAGACCTTTATGGAAAAGGTAGTGTTTTCGGACAGGGTTTTCATAGAACATTGAAACAAACACCATTCTTTACTTTAAAATCCGCTTGATAATTTTAGTCTTCTGCATGAAACGTAATTGAACTGGTCAAAATGGCATCCAAATGCGATTGTTGAAATAAAAGCAATTTCGGGTTTCAGGGCGCTTTCTAGCCTAGAAGGAACTGAATATCAAAGTTGATGTTTTGTGCACATATCAAATTATGTTCAAGGTTGATATATGCTTCCTAAATGTTTTATGATTTTTTGAAAATCCAAATATTTCTAGTGGAAAAAAAATTAAAAATCTATTTTTTCTCAAGTTATGTTAGGAATGATGTTAGGAGAAACTATAGTTAAAAATTGAACTTTCATATTTGAATTTGAAGGGAGTTACAAATTTGCAAGTTGAGGTGTGAATAATGCTCGTGCGCGCTTTGTGAAATGTTATATTACCACCAGGATGTGAATACGTAAAGTAGATCCTGAAATATCCTTGTAAGAGAGCTTATTATATATAGATATATATAGTGCTTAGTTGGAAGTATGATTGCTCTGCACTTTCACTCTATTTTTTCTCATACCATTACGCAAACATCCCTTTTTGTGGAAGTGTTACCACCTTTGTATGTGTGTGTGCGAAGCGCTTATACAGTTGTCTGCATCTCTTAATACAACAGTAAAATCATTCTTCACAATTCTGATGATAATAAAAAATATTTCTTTTAACAGTCATTCTTTATACGAGTTACCAAAGCACGCACGATCATTATTCATCTCCAGTTTGCAAAACTGTAACTCCATTCAAACTCAAATATCAAAGTTGAAATTTCTACTGTACAAAATGGTCCTGACGTAAGTGTAGGAAAAAATAGATTCTTATCTAATCTTCCATCAGAGATACGGATCTTCAATGTTCCTATCAAAGCGTGCACGAGGATCATTCATCAACAATTTACAAATTTGTAACTTCATTCAAACTCAAATATCATTAAAGTTCAAAATTCTACCGTAGCTTCTACTGACGGTATGTATAACGTGTAAAAAAAATATATATATTTTTCCACTGGGCCCCCAATATGCATAAAATACAAATTTTTGTAGTTTCAACCAAAATATCAAGGAAGCACGAATCAGCCTTCATATACTGTATACGTTGAATATACTTCGATATCTAATAGTGTACAAGAAATCAGCTTTAATATTCAATCCCTTCCAGGCAGTGCTCGAAGTGGGTTTGAAAATGTAAGGGCACGCTTGGAGAAGTGGGCTAGAGAAGTACGGGTACACTTAAACCTAGTGGCGGTGATTGCCTATTGAAAGTAAAGGCAATGAGCCCCTACAATAATAAGGTTGGGGATTAGCTAAATCCAACATGAAAAAGGTAAGGGCACGGCGTGCCCTCTCGTGCCCCCCCCCCCCCACTTCGAGCACTGTTTCCGAGCGAAAAACCGCGCCTTGAAAACCGAAATTATTTCTATTTCGACAACCATATTTGGATACCATTTTGACCAGTTCGATTACGTTTTAGATTTTTCATTCAGAGGACCAAAATTATCAAGCAGATGTTATTGGAAAGAACTGATTTTGTTTGAATACAGAATACCCTACGAAAAACCAGTCCGCAGGTATTACATTTTCCGTAAACATTTGCTAACACAATTTTCGTATGCGTCGCAATACGAAAATGGCGGTCATTAATGAATCGGTTGGTATAAAAATAAAAGAATACCCGTTTTCAACTATTCTTATATAAGAGTACTTTAAAAAATGAAAGGTATCGAGCATCCAAGCTGGACGATTTCAGATACACTATGCAAAACCTTGCTTGAATAAACGATGGACTATTTTGGATTATACACTTTGCTATTTGTAAAGGTGCGCCCCTAAGTAAATATAAAAACCCCCGCGACAATTTGTCTGGCTACACTGCTGGTACAAAAAGGAAATCAGAATATGTCCTATTCAAAACTGTAGAATGTAAATACTCAGCCCTACATGGCCGAAAATTTGATTGATGGTAAAGAAGTGTCAAAAGTTACGGAACGGCTAATAATCTCGGTTAGAATGATTTTTTTTTTAAAATTTGCAAGAGACAAAACTTGCAGTAAGTCAACAGATTAATATATAGGTGGTTTGGCTATCAAGTGGTGTAAGTCCAATTATCAATTTTACAAGAGAGCAGATTAAAAGTTGAAACTGCTCGGCCATTCCATGTAGTGAAATAACTTTCAACGTATTCTGTGGCAAACTACAAAACTGGTAACCACACCGCTTGAAGATTTTATAGATTCTCGACAATATTGTTAGTCCATTTTCGGAATTTTTTGGACTTACACCACTTGTCAGCCAAACCGTCCAATTATGCTTCACGTGGAATGAATTTCTGCCACCCACACTGTAAGAAATTGTTTTAAAAATAACGTTAAAAAATAATTGTTATGTCCATTAAGCACGTATTTTAAAAACATTTACGAAAATATTTTCAGAATCGTATAGGCTATATTTACAAGCATATTCATACACAGAAAATCTCAAAGAATATTGCCGCTAGTTTACGGAATAGAGTTTGGAAGTATAGCGTACGTTATCCAGAAATTATTTTGGAAAAGTTTAAAAAGATATTTCCTTAATGGACATAAGGTTGATTTTTTAAATATTATTTCATAATATTTTAAAGATATTTTATAAGTATTATAATGCCGTGTGAGCTACGTAGGAACCAAAAGTGTTAAACAATATATATTTTCCTGCCACTTTTAAATCTCTTGCTTCAAGACAAATCAAACTATTTAGTTATCTAACATCTGGAAAAGTCAAATGAAATGAATTTTCGGAATCCAAGTATTTGTATACTTACCTTCTGGTACATTGATGTATCAATCTTAGTATGATCTAACTTAGTGTGCATGGAAGACACACGAGGTCTACTGGCGCTGCTGGTTGATGGTTGCACAGCGTGTTTCTCTCCTCGTGCTAACGGCGAAAGTGCCTTTTCTGCTGGAACTACAATTTGTTGAACGGCAAACGGTGATACCTTGATGCCAAGTGGGGTGTTGGGTGTACCAGGTGCTGAGTCCTCTGTTAAAATATATGGAAGTTGAACACAAGAGAAATAATTTTAAAATATTAAATACACCTAGTGTTTCGACACATTATTACAAACCTTTAATCCAAATTGGTATCCAGTTCCTTAGGAAGACTAAAGACTGGAAAAGCTGAGACTTAAAGCTAAGGTTTGGGTTCGAGTCTAGGGTTACCAACTGGAAATTGTCAAATATAGTACAAAACTCCGAAAAAGAGCAGGACCATTTTTTAAAAATGCCGAACACAGTGAATTTATGGCAATAAATATTTTTGTTGGTCGTGAAATATATAAACAGAAACGGTAAACACAGCAACATCCGCGGAAACAAATAATCAAGTGTAGTATATCGACAATGGTATCAGTAACGCATCCTACCTACATTTCTACATGGTGAGCTTGGGCCTCCTTCAATCTGCGCCTCAATCGAGACATCACTGAAGGCTTCTCAACAGTTATTATTATTATTATTATTTTCAGAGTGAGGTTAATAGTCTCACAAGTAAAGTACCCGAACTGAGGACTCGAGTTGCCCATCAAGTGATACCTTAAATTGAAGCTAGTGACGAGTATAGTACACCTGTGAAATCCTAGCTGCAGAGCTCCAGAAATAAAAAGGTTATGGCGGGTCAAAGTTCAAAGCGAAAGCGAATTGTATTGAAACAAGTCACAACGAAAGGCAGAACAAAAGTCAGAAGGACATGGTTTTGAATTGAAATGCGATTCATGTGAAGGAAAGAGGCACGTACAGAGTACTACACATTGATACAATCAATATGTAAGTCGTCAATGAAGGCGTGTGATAAGCAGATACTTTGCTCACAATGAGCACACTTGACAAAAGAGATGTTCTCACATGAGGTCTTGTAACACTCGTCACGTATATTAGAATCAAAACAATAATCCAATGGAGAAATCCAGGGCTCGGGCTCCTCATCCAAGTAGCCGCTTTTGTAAAACGAAAACCTGATCATGTTGCGAAATCGTGAGGCGCTGAATTGGAAGAGAGTGAAGGACTGCATTCGTAAAATGTTATCCCGTTGCCAGAGATTAATTTCCGAGGAAGCGATAACTGTGTCAGTAATGAACCTGATAAATGATTTATATGGACGGAAGAAGTAAACATCAAGTGGTTGGATGAAACCAGTGCAACCACCAGGAATTAAACGTTTGAACAATGTTATATGATTAGGGCATAATTCATTTGATACGTTATCATCCTTATTTGCACTCCATGAATCCAGCAAAAGCAAGATTTTATCACGATCGGCAGGCAGGCTATTCCAGAATACAGAATAAAACTCTTTTAAATCACTTTTGTTCATGTTTGCAGTCTTTCCTGGATGGGACACTATGTTATCGGGATCTTTTTGCTTATTTCCTGGAAATTGACCACTGGATTCGTTTACAATAACGTACATCGGACGCAATATTTCACCATCCATGGAAATAACCGGCATGATCATATATGAATGAGTAGTAGCACTGACTGATCCAAGTGCACCTCTTACAACCACCGTACCTTTAGTCCTATGAGTCCTGTATGCATGGAGTTCCTTGTCAAATCGCCTTTGATCAGCATTTAATACTTGACGAGGATTCAGGTCTTCTAGTAACATAAGTTCTTTCATGGACGTAATAAATGTCGTAGATAAGTGATTTAATTCAGCCTCTTTTGATTTCCACGTTTTGCTAACCCTATGCGTGATAGAACGACTGACGATATTGTTTCTCTTTTTAAAATTAGACAGCCAGTGACGAGATGCCTTGAATTGTAGAGTATTATCCGGATCTAGCTCTTTACTTATCTGAAGAGCCCAAAAGCGAAGAGTCCTGTCGTGTATAATTGCACATCTCTCGACCATTTCTTTGAATTTATCGTGAACTGCTGCATTAAGTTTCTTATAACTGGGTTTTTCCCTTTTTTTCTCATATTCAAAGAGGATGTTTTTCGATTGAATTAATCTATACTGTGACTTGACAGATGAAAATTTCCTTCGTTTATTTTCCGGGTTCTCATTGTGTGTCCAAAACATGTAAGCTGCTTCTTTATAATCATCGTCCAAGATGTGCTTTTGTTTTTTTGGCGAAGGCTGATATTCTTCACCTGAAGAAGATACAGGTGTCGGAGACTCTTGATGTGTTTGAGAACCTTGCGATGTACTTTGCATTTCCTCATCAAAGACGTCATCACCGTAGTCTCCATCATCGCTTTCATCACTGTCACCAGCAAATCCAAGAGTTCTAACTTCTTCTATGATTTCCATATTGTCCTCAAGTATCTCCACTATTTGTTTGTACAATGAATCTTCATACCTATTCATTCTCCTATTAACAAATCCATATTTCTCATACAGAGCATGAACGATAGCACCTGCTTCCATTTTCTGGAACGAAAAGAAAAAAAAAGACCTTTTATTGACATCAATAACAGGAGCAAACATGCACAAGGACATTCATACACGAATAAAAGACAGCGGAATGTCAGGTAGAGAGAGGGATATCATTCTACACATTACATTAATTGAGAGCAACGTACGACGTATTACCATCGGGATAATCAGCAAAACATGGACATCACAAGCAGCTAAATTCGCTTTCTATTTGAACTTTGACCCGCCATAACCTTTTTATTACTGGAGCTCTGCAGCTAGCCTTTCACAGGTGTACTATACTCGTCACTAGCTTCAATTTACGGTATCACTTGATGTGCAACTCGAGTTTTCACTTCGGGTACTTTACTTGTCAGACCCAATCCCCGAGCCTGAAGGACCGGGATTTTTCTGTCAGAGTTCTTTCTCTTAGCCGAAATGTCCGGGACTGCTTATTCGTTAGATTTCTCCGCTTATTTCGCAGCTAACCCTCATATCTGGGGGCTACTTCACTATCCACAACGCGTGGACGCAGCCGATCGCAGACAACAGCTACGCATTCTAGCAGCTATTAAATAGCGACAAAGTCTACCACTCGTGACCATAGAGTTACCGTAAATAACACAAACAGTGCATGTTTAAGTATAGTAAAGAATTGATCATTTTATTTTCAAAATACCGAACTTCTTCAGGGAAAATACAAATGTCGGCCTGACATGAATATAAATCTTAAAAAGTTGGACATGTCCGATAAAAAACTAACGGTTGGTAACCCTATTCGAGTCTGACATTCCTGTGAATTTAGTACCAATTTTTAAGAGATATAGAATTACTTGTAAACTACTATAATCTTGAAACTTTATGAATAAGCGAAGTTTGAATAGTATTACAAGTGTGGTATGCTCCGAAGAATATCAGTCGAGTTTTTGCTAAGCGTTTAGATTGCTCCAAACCGTTATGTTAAAAAAAGAAAAAAGGACTTGGAATAGGTAAATAAACTCACATTGGTGTACATAATAAGCTATGTAATTGTTGCTTTCACACCGATGTGATTTTACTGTCCCAAATTCTGATCTTTCTTTGTGAAGATGATGGTTTAGAATACTCGAAATTTTGTGGGGGAAAATAGCTTATACTGTATAGGGTAAGGATTTGTAGTAATTATCTGTTTGATTATAGTAGATCCCTGCGCGATGATACTGGGTATACTGAAGATTGGTTTCAAATACATTGTTTCAGTATATTAACTTGGAATATAAAAATAGTAGTTGACACTCGCTGATGAAATAATTCATAGTACATTATTTTCAAACAAAACTAAGCCAGTTTTTTCATCTGTAAGTAAGAAATATGATTATTTGTGGTTAAAATTTTGAAAAATTAAACCTTGAAAGTGTTTCATTTTATTATATTTATTTGTTCAATAAATGTGTTATAACACATGAGGTCAGTTGGCAACATGGCACCATCACGCACCAGTTCTATGTGTCCATCTTCTCTCCTATCATGTGAACACGCTTCTGCGAAACGTTGCCGCTTTTCTATTCTTTTTTGTGATGTTCGTGAACACCTGTATTGGTAATCTGTAATGTAAGTACCTACCCTTTTCTGCCCTTTTTTGTACCATATTATTCATATATAAACAGTATTGTTAGTGGCATAACATAAAGAATTATTTATACAAACCAGGAATGTTCATTCATATTTCTCTCATCAAGCAAATAGCATGTACACAATCTCTTTCTTTTTCATTAAAAAAAAAAAAAAAAACTTTCACAAATCTGTATACGTTAACTGTATTAAATTGTTTAACAAAACTACTTCCAAATATCAAGTGTATCTCAAACGAGAATGTATTTAAGTTTGAACCTTGTATACTTCTTAAGAGCAAATGTTATTACTGTGTAGTGTATTAAATGATCTGTAGTAATTTTATTTATTTTGTGATGACCAATGCTATACCTACTCGAAACACAGACCTTAGCATTGTAAGCATACTGAATGACTGAATAAATAAAAGTTAAGATTAGCGATGACGGAAGTACAAAATAAAAATCTGTAAACATGTATTAAGTATGTTTATATTAGTTTATTTTTTTAGCTCCTAATGGAGGGTAAACGCCCCTGAAATTGGCACTGACCACATGTTGGCATTCCTAAGATAAAAAAAAGAGAAAAAAATGAGGTCGAAAAGAATTTAGCAACACTGATATTGTTCCCAACACGTTGCTTTAGTTTCTTTGATGACTTCTGCACACGAAATACACCGTTTTTGTTATTGGTCGTGGCTAAGGTAATAATTTCAAGAGGGCTTCGTTAAGTTACAAATTTAACATATTACAATTTAAGCAGATAAGCTAAGGACTACATTTTCATTTTTCTCTAGTTATTTATTGCTATAATATAGTTATTGTAGTGTTTTCCTTATTTAACTAGAAGGATGTTTAGAGACCCCTTAGCGTGCATCATTATGTAAATTATGCAAACTAGTTATTACAACTGGGGAGGGGAGGGTGTCAATGATTGGTATGCCATTTTTCCACAATGCCCATTTATTTAGCAGGGGGGCTAATAATTAACAATTTTTAAAAGAACAGAATTTTCAGATTTCTAACATAATCATTCTTACCTTAAAGACATAAAAATACGATGGCTAGTATTTTCACGTAGCGCATCGCTTCACAGAAACAAATATTTATCAGTGTTGCCAACTACTTGTCTCAGCAGTGCCAATAAATAACTGGTACACGTCTTCAGATCTCAGAAACGTATAGTGAAAGTTAATGTTAATAACTGGGCATGAAGTGGGGAGGGGGGCAACTACTGGTCATTTTGCTATTTTAAATATATACGGTATATGTTCAAAATAATGCGTGTTCTTCATTTTTGTTGTTTCGCTGTAAAATTAATTTTGGCAAAGATCTAAAAGTTTACAGCCAGCCATGAACTGAAAAAATAAAGCAGTAAGGGTTGATTTTTATGAAAGCTTGCGTTCCTTGCTTTGCTTACGATTTGGGTGAATATGCAATTGAAACACGTGTTAAACTTACCTTACAATAAAAAAAACGCAATAAAACACATGTTTCAATTGACTATTCACCCAAATCGCACACAAAGCAAGCTTTCATGAAAATCAGCCCTAATTGATCTTCAAAACGACAGTCGTCTAAAAGTGCCAATAACTGGTACGTTTACCCTACATGGTACATATTGGGATCTAAAAAATCTGTTTGTCATATCTAGCGAACAATTAAAATTAACGCATTTTGGAATAAATTAATATAGAAACACAAATTACCTCCTGAAGTATCTGGCACGTCACTCTGGCAAACGCTTGCTTGTCGTTGTAAATTCGGAGGCACCCAAAATTTATCTTCGCTAGGTGATCTATTCAAAGTGCGACTGCTGCCAGCTTGCGATTCAACACCAACCAAAGGTTCCTGACTGAAAAGAACAATTCAATTTACATTAATATTTTGTAACTCGACCGCAAAATATGAAAAAGGAAATAGATTGAATACAAGCATATAGAAAAGTGGAAAGTTAGCACAATATTAACTTAAAGATACGTAGGAAATATTTTGAAAAGAAAGATGTAAAGAGACAAAATAAATTTTCTTTCCTTCTTTTGCTGATACTATGTTCTGTTCTTTATTAACTAAAAAAATTGAGTTGTCTTAAACAAGCACCCAGCTAACCCTCTTATCTTTAATTCCAAGCTGATCGAGACTCAATTCCCTATGGGAGCCTAAACATTTTGGTGTTAATCAAAAATATTAAGGATAAGTAAAATGTAGACTATTCATGTCACGAAATCCAGGAAATCTTGGTGATAAAAAATCATGTGCCTGATGACCGTATATAACCAAACAATAAGAAATAACCCGTGGTCTTTTGGGCAACAAAGTTAAGTTTAAAAATATTTGATTCCAGATGCACAGAAAATTGCCTGTTTCATATTAGTACAAAGGATAGAACACACAAAAGGGAGCCAGATTCGAGTCCTAGTAGCAGCGCAAGAAACCCCAAGTGTCGAGGGGGGCCCCGTTTTTCAACAGTGGGACGATATCGAAAAAACTGACACAAAATCCCAAAATTTAAATTAAAAAAATAAGCTCAAAAACCATCTTATGTTGTAGTAAAATGTCCAATATCAAACTATTTCGTTTGTAGTTCTGAAACGCATAATCATTAGTGCATGTACGCTCAAATGTGACCAATTTTTCAACATTTTCGGAATGCAGTTAAGTATATTTTCTGTCTGCACCTAAAATTGAGGCAAATAATTTTTTATATAAATATGGTAGACAGAGCCGTTGTGAGGTATTTCAAATGCCCGAGACATATGTAGAAAATGTCACCCCCCGTTTTTATTGGAATTTTATTTACTTTAATTTTAATATATTGTATAGGAATTGAGAAAAAGGAATGTAATAATGCGCATGCACTTGTCACATTTTTATAAATTTTGCGAAAAATATTATAATAACTTTATTGGCTGTGGTTTGCATAAAAAAACCGAACGTTATTTTCAACCTGACATATTTTTATTTCGGCACTTAGTACATTTGGAGTTTTTCTTTTATATATAGTTTTCGACGACACCGATTTGCCGCCCAAGGCAGGTGCCTCACCCTCACTTAGGCACTGATGGTAGGTTTTCTAGTTCGGCTACAATGCAACCTTATCTTTAATGTAGTCCTGATGTCGACAACGCCATTTTTTTTTTGTGTTTTTTTTTTTCAACTATCACCATACACAAGATCTTTCTTAAAGAAAATAGTATGAAGTACGTTCGTTTGGAAAGAGATAATTAAAGGAATCGGTGATATTGCAAGTCAAAATTGAAGGCATGAAATCCAATATAACATGAGGCCACTTTTAAACACATCAATGAAATTCTTGAAGAAAGACTCTCCTCAAGAGATTCGAAACAACACAATTATTTTCTTCTTAGTACTTTAAAAAAATAATATAAATTTTGGCTGATCTTAGCTTTTGATTTTCTCGAGAACACAAAATGTTTACTGAATGGATTTGTGCTGTTTTGCATCTCATGGTTTCAATTGGGTGTCAGTTTTGATTAACATAGCGGATAAAAACAGCTAAAGATGAAATTGGAGAAGGATTAAAGGAAAAACAAAATGCAATTTGCTAAATTCATTATTCTTTATTTTAAAAAAATCATAGACTTGGTTAAATATTAGTTTTAATTGCATTTTCTGTTCATAACTGAAAAAATAAAGGCAAGTGTTATGCTACGTACTTTTTCGTGTAAGTCTTGCTGGATGCTTTACATGCGTTTTGGCTGAGAAGAAGCCAATAGAAATTGTTTACGTTTTTATATCTCCTACCGTCCTACTTCATGAAATCGCGCAACTCGCGACTAGCGTGCACATGAAAAAGTGGCCGTAGGCCGGATTTTTATATACGCTCTAGACGCGTGATGCACACGTGTAGCGTGTACATGAAAAGCTAGCCTTCTTCCTCTCTGATCCACGTCTATATATAAATGTCATTTTAACTTTATTTATGACAACACATATGAAGTGTTCCCAAATAACAAATACGCAAATTGTACGACAAAAGTAGATTTACAATATATTGAACTTAAGAGTTGTCTAGCACTTTAAAATAGTTTACAGCCTTTTTAAACGTCAAATTTTGAGTGCATGTGCAAAAGCTGTTAAATCACAAGAAATTGATTTTTGGTAGAAAAATATTACGACGTGCGATGCTATGATGTAAACGTACGGTATTAACAATTTTAAAAACGCGATACTTCAAAAGCTTTGTCATTCATGAAATGTAAAAATCTTTCACATCCATGGAGTGTATGTCAGACATTTTTTTGCTTTTGTACATGTGCCCTAGAATTATTGCCTTGCCCTCGTATTTTGAAGAAACAATTTTTTTTTATTGTTTTAAGAAAACAACATGGCCTCATTTTAAAAGAGAAATCAGAAACAAATGCATTTCAATACTTCAAGTTTCAATTCACTTTATTTTCATTATGTTATCAGAAATTAAACATCTCACACTCCATAAATTACAGTTGAAGATTTATTTAGTTAACGCACGAAAGGAATTTTAATAACTTCATTGCGAGTCTCATAACAAGCACACGATAACACGAGGTTTCTTCTTCTTCTTCATAATCACGAGACTTGTGTTTCCTTGGTGATTTCTCTGCGGCAGGATCTGCTAACTCTGCGTAATGTCCTTCCTGAGAGGATATTTTATGAGAGTGAATGTTAAGTTGGTGCTCTACGTAATGTACGGAAAGCGCGTGGCATTCTCATCACGGGTGAATGAAGATAGATGTTCGTAGCTTTTAACATACGACGTGGAAAGGAAAATTCTGGTGCACTCTCCTGGAACAAGCACAAAAAAATATTTATATCTCCAGGCACATAGCTCTTCGTTGTCTGTTTTCTAGAGCATGGTGTTTCTCACTTCAGTTTTCTGTGTTTGCTGAAAGCACGAAAGCTTACAAACTGCTGTAAATTCAGGGGAAAAAGGTTACAAACTTGTATGCTAGAACGTTTCCAGAAAAGGAAGAGGAAGGGGGGGGGGGGGGGTTCTTAGTAAACATTGGTCTGGGAAGTTTTCGTGAAAAATAAAACCTGAATTTGAAATCATTGTTTCTTTCAGAGAAATCTGTCCAGGAGAAGGGATATGAAACTAAGTTTGATGAAATTGGATATTAATTGGTGAAACATGCCACTCATTTAATTTATAAGATCCCGTGCCTGAAAAGTAAAGAACTGAATTTTCTCTTTATAATCCTATATTCCTCAATAAGCGTCATTGTACTTTTCAAGAGGAATCAAGGATCTTCTGAGCATTGAAATATCGAACAGTTTTAATTGAGTAAAGATAATGTGTTTACATTATTAATAGTTGGAAACTATTTTGTTCTCTCGTTCTTAAAAGATAAAAGTATTTTTTCTACCTGTAAATTATAGCCATATGTAAAAATATTATAAGATCAAGTTCCAAACCTTCTTCATTATGTCTTTTAAATTTTGAAATATGTTGGTTGGTTCATGAAAAAATTGATGCAATTTTAACATTAATAAAATTTTCGGTTTCTTAATAAACATCCTAGAAAAGATCACAGCTTTATAGCTGGTTTGGTTTCCGAAATATTCACGGAAAACTCAGTACCGGTCAGGGACGGTCGAGGATTTTCGTGAGGAGGGGGTGGTTATCTGAGGAACAGACCAGGGACATCGACATTTTTTTGCGGTAAATGATTTTTTAAAGTATGAATATTATGAACAACGGGAGTTCCTCGAGTGACGCTGACAAACGAGTCTGTTAGCAGTACTCACATACATAGATCTAGCGAACTACAAGCTCCATTTTGATGTTTTAACTTGCATTTGAAAGCTCTTTACCACACTAAGACACAGAAAAAAATTGGGTCGGTATACCACCAAGGGCGGTTCGAAAAAAAATACATTTCTGATTATAGCACGACTCCAGACCATATAGGCGGCAGAAACTTCCGGAATCGTAATCTACGCTTCAATACCTTTCGAACGGTGTAACACACATCAAAATCGGTGAAGGAGTCCAAAAGTAATTACTTTTTTTTAGCCGAATCACAGAATTTTCACAATTATCGAAAAGTGTGTCTGTCATTCTGTGTATCTTCTTGCTTTAGCCCCAAATGGTTGGTGCCAGGGAAGAGGAGGGGGGAGGGGCTCCAACTTGGGGTAAAAAAATGTTTTGTTTTTTTAATAGGAAGCGTTACAAAATAAGTGATATCAGTTAACCTTTCGGGGCAAAGAGAAGAGTGACGCAAGAATTCTACTCACAAAAGAAATGGTATCTATTTTGCGAGTGACTTTCTTTGTGTCACTATGGCGGAAAAGAGGATACTAATTCTCTTAATTTTATTACAAAGGAAACACTTCCACCACACTGACACCTTGCGTCACTCTTCTCTTTACTCCGAAGGGGTTCTTGTACTGATATCGTCAGAGATATAATGCTAAAACTTTAGGTGGGTATACGCTTCACTTGTTGCAACGAATCCTTTCCCTTACTATCCCGTATACTTGGGCATTAAATCAATTTTAGGTGGATATACGGTAATGCTTAAAATATTGAGGTTGGTATATGCCATATACCTTCCATTACAACCCTGGATATAATATTTTCCCTATTATTCCTACGTTTTATTATGGAATATGAAACAATGCAATCATTCCCACAAAAAAATTAACAATTTGTTATTAAAACAAAACAGAAAAAAATAGAAGCTTTCTATGAGATAGATTGTTGAAATAGTGATGCAAAAATATAATCCCGCTACCCTCTCGGGAACGATCACTGGTACCGGATTGTATTTCACGATTAAAAGGTTGTATTCTCGAACACCCATTCTTACCAAAAAAAATTTCCTCCTCCTCATCATCATTATCAATGTTCTCCCGAAAGTTGCAGGCTACTCAAAGCAAGTTAAGAATTTTTAGCTACTGTAAAAATATTCTGTAGATCCTACTGTTTGTCACTACAGCGGAAACGAGCATATGCATTTGTAAGGATAAAAATAAATAAACAGTGGCGTAGGTATAAGTTTCTTGACGCCCGATTTCAAATTATTTAAAATATAATAATTATGTAATCAAAGCAAACCTGCTGCATCCTCATTTGAAGTGCCCTTCACCTAGTGTTGTAAATAAAACAAGGTTTCTTTTCTAAAATTTCCATTTTTTAAATTTTCCCTTTTTTTCTTCTAAATTTTGTTTCTTTTCTCGGGCAGCAATTTGTAATACTACTAATGTCTATTTAAGTAAGAATTACTTTTATTTACGTAATTAAGAAGAAATACAATATAAATTAAACCGTAGATACTGTAAGACTACAAACGTTTATTGGTATGCGTGAAATATTCCGGCTTGCCCAGTTCTCAGTGTTGCCAACTTCTTTAAAACTTTCCACCAGTTTCTGCACCATACTTGGCTTAAACATCATTCAACGTAATATAAGAAAGTTTTGGGTGTCCCCACCTCAAGCACCCTAGTTGTTAATGTTGTTAGCCTATTTTAAAATTCAACTTATAGAAATATCTTTATTAATAAAAATCTACATCTGTTAATTGATTTACACTAAATTTTTGCAAATATATGCAATGCCTTAGGTACTGGAACAGGTCATACAGGCACTCCAGCCGCAGTAGTTACCAGTGTTGTCACCCAATTTTTGAAATTCTATATTACATATTTGTTACCGTTGGACGTATCCGCATTGATTTAACACCAGATTTGACATCTATGTGCACTTGAAGAGCGAACTGGCCCGGCCGGTAATCCGGGAATTCCCAGGTGGGTCTCCGCCAGTCCTTTTGTCTTGGAAGTATATAGAGTCTTATATTCTGAAATTAGCCATTTTGACCAGTTGTCAGTATAATCTTAGCTGACCTACGGTCCTCACAAATCGCAAGAAATCGCAATCGGTGGGAACTGAGCCTGCTACTTCTCGGCCAGCGAGCCAACGCTTTACCTCTAGGCTAAGCGGGTAACTGTGAAAGCACACCTCTCTCGTCCCGTCAGGTACTTGAGAACAACACCCAAAAATGTATTGTGGGTATCTTACTCGTGACGTCTTCTGGTACACTTTTGTCATTGAGAAAAGATATAAGGTCTTCTGTTGTCAATTTTAAGTAAAGGCGATTAACTTCACAGTACGGCTTTGTCTTTCGATAAGCTTCGCTGTAACAAATGGCGGATAACAAAAATTGACTAGTACCCATAATGCTTGTGAACCACTCTAAAAAGGTGGAAAATAATCCTTTCAAGTATGAAGAATAAACTACATACGTAAAACATCGGAATCCTACCTGAAAATATTACTTTTTCTATCCAAAGTGAGTTTCTCGTTGAAAACCACTCTTTTTCGATTTAAAAAATTAATAATTATCAAGAAAACCTCTTTCTGATCAAAAATAGGAGTGAAAGTTCACGTTCTTCTGATGTAGTGTGTACGAAATTAAGAGCAAAAAAAGAAAAACACTTGGTTACAAGAATAATTAATTTGTTTGCAACAATAAAATAAATCCCTTTCGGTAGGCCTACAGGCTGAGGTAGATCTCGAAGTTTTTATTTTATTTTCAAAAATTCAAATCTCGCCTTATATGAGAGCTATCGAGAAACTATTAATTGTTTTGTAGATTATTCATCATGAGCTGTTCAACGATACCTCACAAAACACACACACACACACACACATATATATATATATATATATACTCGCTTTGTTTCGCTGGAAGCGCTGCCCCGAGACCCCCGTAGGGGGTTCGCCCCCCAACTTCAGTGCTTTTAAGAGGATGTGCCTCCTTTATCTTAACCAAAATCTCACTGCAGCACTACACCACCATGGTATCCATCTGTACCCTCCCACGGGGGCTGCGTCCCCAAAAGGAAGGTTTGCCCCATTTATTGTAACTTACTTTTGGTCATACACCTTCAAAGAAAATTTCGTTTCTCTAAATTCAATGATTTGGAAATTGGGTTTTCGGGGCGGCCATTTTGGATCCAAGTTGACGACTTTTTGAAAGTTTTCTTATATTGTCGTGACCTACTTGTGATGGTACATATTCAAGTAAAATTTCATTTATCCAGCTCAAACGGTGTGCAAAATGGGAATTTTGGGCGGTCATTTTGGATCCAAGATGGCGATTTTTCCCAAATGTTGTAATATTTCCCTAAACTACTCGTCATAATGCACCTTTATGACAAATTTCGTATCTCTAGCTCAAACGATGTGGAAAATGTTTTTTTAGATGCGCCATTTTGGATCCAAGTTGGCGTCTTTGGATACATCATGTAATATTTTAGTAACATACAAATGATAATGTATAGTGTTACCAAATTTGATATTTCTAGCTGCAGTCGTTTAGGCTGTGTATTCTATACAACAATGGGTTCAGCGGCCATTTTGAATCCAAGATGTCGACTTTTTCAACATTTCGTAATATTTTATTGAACTACTAGTGACAATACACTTTTATGCCAAATTTCGTATCTCTAGCTCAAACGATATGGAAAATAGAATTCTTACTTCCGCCATTTTGGATCCAAGATGGTGTCTTTGAACTCATTAAGTAACATTTTCGTAATCAAAAACTGATATTGTACCTTTATGTCAAATTTGATTACAATAGCCCCAGCGGTTTAGGCTGTGTACTCTATACAACAATGGGTTCGGCGGCCATTTTGGATCGAAGATGGCGACCGGTTTTGCTCATTAACGAACTTAACCGAGCTATTAAGCCTAGAAACAACATATAAAAATTTGGTTCAAATATCTTCAAAATTATGGCCGCTAGCGTGTTAATATATAAAAAAATATATACTTTCATATCGTATCGATCTCAATAGGTATATTTTTCTTCGAAATCTACCTAAAAAGACCAACCTAACAAACAAGGAACGAAGAAAATGTTTATAATTAAACGAGAATAGATTTTTCATCATTTTGATATCGCCACCACAAACATGTCTCTTACGAGTTTGAGAGAGTTTGGACAAATTTTTACTTCGCGCATATTTAGAAATAGTACTGAAATGTAGCTATATATTTTAAAATATCTGCGAAACGTTTCGGTGATACTCTGAAACCAATGAAAAATGCTCTTTCAAGAAAGAAGTAATTACTCAGAAATGTGTAATTAACAAGCCTGAAGTCTTTTGTAATCAAACCCAAATAATACAAAAAAACTAACTAAAAATCCAGCTCCTGAAATGGGACTTCAATCCCTTTGAGAAAACTTTTACTATTTAGTCCAATGGACTTCAAAAGCAATTTAATCCCGTTTTTTTTTTTTTTTTTTTTTTTAAGTGTTCTAACCTATTCTGAGTACATTGCTTAATAGTGGACTCCAAGAAAGAAAATAATTTTGCTTTCAGTTCTCATTTACTAAAAGGCTCACAATTCTCTCTCTCTCTCTCTCTCTCTCAGCGCGCGCGCGCGTGTGTGTGTGTGTGTACTTGGAAATAACATTTCCATTACAATATTCTGTAGTGAAAGAGGTCTTCCAGAACAGAGGAACCAACACAAGAAACTTTTAGTTCAATAATCATTTGCAGCATCTAGATACACTTTATGAACACATTTGTTCGGAAAACTATCTGAGTTTCGAACAAAAGAAGAGTAAAAAAAAAAAAAAATTGGACCTGACAAACAGGCAAAGCAGAAATATAAGGTCACTTTTCATTAGCCACGCTATCAAAGGACTTAAAAAGGGAGAAAATGAAATCAGCGATTGTCACGTATATCATAAAAGAAAGTCATAAAATAGACTAAAAAAGAAAGGTTTAAGTTCTTGGAATACAGATCGACTGGTATGAGAAACATATAGAATGTATACCAACCATAAAACTGTAAACGAAAGCAACTGTGGAAATTTAAATCCAACTTTAAAAAAATATGATTAAAAATGGACTGTATCGAGAGTTTAAATAAGGCTAGTCAAATAACGTCACCTTACCACACTGCCATCTATGATCTATGTTACGAACTACTTGACAGGACGATAAAGACACTTTCAAAAGCGTTTGTTTCCAACTGCTCCGCTAGCGTAGATGGTAGATTGTTGAATCGCTAGACGAGAGGCCGGGGTTCGATTTCAGCTCAGCTTTTGTCCTTTTTTTTAACAACATAACTTTTTTCCTCTGTTGCTACTTATGAATAAATGCTTAATTTTGCTTGTTTATTTTTGTATTTATAACATTTTATAAATGTTTTACGGACATTTAATGTCCAGAAAGCGAAGACAGGTTATTGGTCAGGTTAAACCTTTTCTTTAGTTCACAATGGTGTCTTCAAATCTTGCAACGTTAATTTAACTCATTTTCCGACGTCATACAATGATGAAATTTTTCACAGCGACCTAAGTCTGATGACAATACAATATTCCATTGTTACTTTCATACATTTATATATTTTAAAAGTTTCATATACCCTACATTTTCTATAACATGCACATTTACTGCATACTTTTCAACATGCAAACTGTCTGTCTTTCATGCCATTCAAGTATGTCCAGTCTTAATGTATGAACAAAACCCACAAATGAACTTCATAAAGTTACATAATGGGCTTGACTCGTTGGAACTTCACCACTGTTGTAGATTGCTCCAAAGTTCACTAGGCACGGGCCGCTGCTGCTACTGCCTGCTCTACCGGGGCTCTACCGGGGCATCTATCTTAGCTAAGATATCTGTTTCTCTAAAAAGTATGTAGTTGTTTTCATCCTCCCACCTTCACTGATAATGGCACAAGGTATATATTTTTAATATTGACTTTTTTATCCTAAAATAAATACGAGCCTGCAACGATGTTCCGTTTGACTAGTTGCAGAACACTTTAGGATTTGGGTCACAAAACATTAGCTTGGAAAAAAGTATCCGAACACCGAAGTAACTCGAAAAAATATATAATAAAAACACTTTTTAAATACATACTTTTCTTAAACAATTCGTACTAAAAAGTAAAAAAAAAAATGTTTATACATGGGGCGCGCCAATTCAAGAATTTATAAAGTGACTGTATATGAGAACAGTCCCATGCTTTTCTTTTTAGTCATGCATAAACAACATTGTTTTTCACATTTTAGTACGTATTGTTTAATAAAATTATGTCTTTAAAACGTTTATTTTTTAAATTATTTTTTCCTTCTATTCTTATGCCATTAAATTTCTACATTATCTCACAAAAGTTAAGTATGTCATAATACCCACTATTCTATATTTCCCTCCAAATTTACTTTCTTATAAGTCATGCAATAATTTTCATAATCTCAATTGTTTATTAATGATCATTATATAAAGTACACAATCTTTAATATCCAAGGTTAGCATTTTTTTTTTCCGAAACGTAATACGCCAATAATGACGCAATGAAAATAATTGTATCCCATAATACCCGAAGCTCTTATATATGTTTGAAAGACATGTTTGATATTTTGCTACAGTGTTTACATTCAGAGAAATATTCACGCACGCAGCACTGTTACATAACAATAATAAGAATACTCACAAGTGGAGATCAAAACATATGGGGAATAAGATTCTTAAATCTTTCATCAAATGCTACAACGTTTGTAACAGAATAGATATGAGTGTTACTTTAAAATAGCAATTCATAATTAAATCATATTACTGGTGGGGCATCTCTCCCGGAGATAAATGGGGTAGATCTTCTTTTTTTGCCGGGCTTGACTTCCCACCCCAATATTTTCCCGCCAACTGCCAAAGGTGGACAAAAACAGAGTGACGACTGACAACGGCTTTTCTGCTTAAAGGTTTTCACCACTTCGATTACAAAAATGAATTAATAGTATATTTCTTTTTAAGATTCCATATTCTTTAATACTAAATCATGATGCAAAAAAAGTGTCACAGCTAAAAACATCAACGTAACAACATCGTATTTTCACCACTCCTGCCGCCAGCACAGATCTCGACACAAACTGACACATTACACTGGTCGTCGTGAACTCTATCGGGTAACTTTCGAACTACAGTAAGTGGGGCAACTCTTCCGCTGGATCATATCACTCCTAGAATTACTTTAATTAGTACTGTAGTAACCCGAGAGTAAGTAATGAAAATATAAGGGAGATGTGTCTAACCGGAGCATCACCGGATTGTAAACCTCCTACTAAATAATGTCACAAATCTTAACTCTAAAGTCATTTTCTTTTTACCCTGTTTGGTTAGTAGGCCGTTAGACTGCGTCACAGCCGTTCAGAACGACATTGGAGACATTTTTTGTTGCGGGGTTAAAACAAGTATGATGTCATAACAGATTCCAAAATCGAACTCTGTGATTTCGTATATTTGATGCTATTTTGAAGTAAGTGTCCGCTTACTTTTCTACTTAAAATATTAACTGCTACACGAGGTTTTGCCAAGCTTGGAGAATGTCAATGTACCTCGAGTATTTCATTTTAGGGTTTTCTGCTGTTGTTCCTTAGCATGGAAAGCTGTGCACAATAACACAGAAATGATATTTAATAATTTAAAAATTATTGCTTCAAGGCGCATATTTAATCACGCCAAACGATATTACGAGACCAAGTCATCTTCGCTTTCATATAACGAAAGTTACAGGAACTAAAAAGAATACCACTTTCTCTCCATTTTACAATAATCATCTTCCTTTAACGGATGATATTTAATTGCTTGAATAGGAATTGAGAATTAGTCTTAGCGTCTACCAAGAATTAAATAATCAAGAAATGTCTTTGCTTTTAAAGATTAAGATTAACTCTTTTCTGTGAAGAAAGACAAAAATCAATCTTCGTTTAGTAACAGTTTGTTTGAAAAGACTGAGAAAGTGTCAAAGACGGAAAAGAAAATCGAGAAGTCTTCTTTCTCTAACTTTCTTTCTTTCTTTCTTTACTTTTGTTCGTCTCTTGAACTTTTATACTGTGCTTTTCTTTAGAGATTTTCTTATGAAGACTCAAGATTTTGTCTACTTTCATACGAATGTACAATGAAGTTCTCGACCTTTCTGATTCCTGAATGTTTACAATAGTTGAATTGAAAAGGATTTTCAAGTTTCAATAAAGCCACAGAAGTTCCAATGCTAGGTGTTTTTTGAGCTCATACCTGGTACGACATTTCTGTTATGTAGATTTATTTTCACTAGCGTCTCAACATAGAAAGTTCTATTTTCGAAAGCCTGAAAGAACACGATTAAATCACGTGGTCAATAATAAGAACACGGAAACTTGACTTTTCAAACCTAACCTAACCCTTGGTCACTATTTTTATTAAATTTCCTAATGCGTTGAATAATTATAACTACGTCAGGATTCGATATTTAGTCTCCGAATCAGCTTTCCGACACGCTATACGTACTCTAAAGTACGAATTCCATAGCAGTAGCTTGTCGGTGTTGTTTATGGTTCAAGCAATACTGCGCCTGCGCGAGAATTGCCCCGTCTTAATAGGACTTTGTAAGTTGAGACACTTCTCCATTTACAAAGTGATGTCCAGGGTAATGTCCTTGTGCCACAATGCAGTATTGCCAACTCGGATACAACTGCTTGAATAACTCTTGGATTAAGGTGGAACCGGAAACGTCTCCAACGCAACTGTAGACAGTTGTGCGACTTACAACTGCATCTCCATACATCTTGAAGATCATATGCAGAGTTTTGGTTGAGAAATGCCCTAGTTTTTGGCAAAACTTAATGTTTGTACGCAAGGGCGCCGATCCCGGGGCAGCTTTGGGGGTCAAGACCACCCAAGGTTGAAGTGGGTCCCCTAATGGGGAGGCTTAAATTATAAGGTGAAGTCGGATTTCCTATTTCTACAGTACATGGTCATTCGTTTTCCCCTTCTACTAAGCTTATCTCCCTTTGGCAAGTCTATTTCGTTGATAAATCCCTCCGTGAAACGCGTACTACAGAACTTATATAAAGTACATCACGTATAATAATCCTTCTCTGACTAAAGGAGTTAATTTGTGCATTGCTTGTGTTGATTCTGGAGTTTCGTGCATAAAATCGATAAAGATTATTTAGTAAAAAAAAAAGAAAAAGAAAAGGAAGAATTAAAGAAAAAATAAAAATGTCATTTTCTGTCGTTTAAGGATCATTCATCGTGATTTTGTTATATACAAACATAGCCTAATTTAAGAAAGAGAAAAATACGTAAGAAAAATAAGCGACAAGAAGAAATCACACAAAAGTAAGAGTAGACTTGCATTAGGAAATATATCCTTCAAACTGCTGTTTGGATGCAATTATTGTTTACCATTAATACCGTAATTTTGAGTTTTAGAACTAACTGGCGCCCGATACACCTGTAAGGCAACAGGCAACGAGAGAGTGACGACTGCGTAAATTCATCGCAAAAAAAAAAAAAAAAAAAGTGTTTGAACAACCCCATACTACTTTCGAAAGAAATGTTCTAGGTATCCTTTTATGAATAAGAGAAGCAATCCATACTGCGTTAGGCAAACCAATCTTCTTGAAAAGCCATGCTTTACCGTTGGATACATCACAAAGAAACATAAAACAGAGCAATTATTGCGGAATATAATCCGTTCTGCCCAACCAAGAAAACTAACTGCCCGGCATGAAACTTACATTCTTCATTCTGTGAACAAAATTCAAAGAATTAATTTCTAAAGATTTGGCTACTTCACTCGCCGAGGATATGTAAGTTAATGTTACACCACACAAACAATCCAAAATTCATTGAAAAAATGGGATTTAGAAGATGTGTATCCAGGGTATGAATACTGGCTACTCCATTAATAATTAATTACACAGTCACAAATCATAACAGACCCGCCAACATTTTTACCAGTTGAAACAATGTTCTACTCTCTGAAAGCTTCTTCTGCAGCCACACGTCCTGTTATCCTTCACTACAATACAAGTTTATCTTAGTCTCATCCTAAAAAAAAAAAAAAAAAAAAAAAAAAACTTTTTCTAAAATTCCTGGCACTCATATTGATATTTCTTGGAAAATTAGAACTTCTTCATTCTGCTTTCTTCTGATATGTACCGTCGTGACTTGAGACAGCTGGGGTGACTTGAGACAAAAGTGTATATGCATTTAAAAATTGAATTGTTGATACATTGTTGGTGTCAATGTAGTATGCTTTTTCCAAGTGTGAACGAAGAACGTAAGTAATTTCCATGCAATTACTACTTCATAGTTTAGGTTGATATGAGAAAAGAAAAATGCTAAGATAAGATAAAATTAATTTTATGGGCGGTAACAGCACTATGGCCCGTCCCGATACGGGGGAAGCTCCTTATCTTTATCACGTCGAAAAAAAAAGAAAAAAATACTCTTGATTAATCCATTTTCATGTGCTCTTGAAGTGTACACGATATGAGTGCAGGTTTTATAATGTTTTTTCTTCCTATGTATAAATTTTTAAAAAAATAACATATCTAATTTTGTTATCTGGGTGTGTATTAGGTTTCTCCAAGTTGGCTTAACTTGTGACATTGTACGAAAATGTATTTTTCAGTCATTTAGCTACTGTCTCAAGTCATCCCAATCCACTGTGTAGCTTAAAACACACAGCTTTTATTGTTTTGCAGGATATTTAGAAACATCTATATCAAAATTATAGCGGGTTTTGAAACCACACATGCAGACTGAAATTCCCCATGCATCAGTTTTGAAAAGTATTAAATAGGTTTGTAACCGTGTCAACCTAAAAATTTAATGTCTCAAGGAACCCCAATTGACGGTATGTTTTGTTTCTGGATACACATCTTTTGACTCCCAATTTATTTATTTCTTTTATTTTATTTTTTTTGTTCTCATTAACATCTGTAACATTAACTTGCATATCCTAGGCAAGTGAAGTAACCAAATCTTTAACACTAATTCTTTTAGTTTTGTTCACAGAATGAAGAATGTAGGTTTCATTCCGGGCAGTTAATTTCGTTAGTTCACCAAAAACGAATCCCCAATAATTGTTCTGTTTTATGTTTCTTTATGATGTATCTAACGGTAGAGCATGGCTTTCCAACAAGCTTGGCTATGTCTCAGTATCTTTTACCTTCCGCACGTAATTTGAAATTAAAGTGAGTAGTTCCAATGTTGTTCAGCTCACTTTGTTCCCCATGCTGCTTCTTTATGCCTGACAGGGTGTGGATTGCTTCAATACACCACTCAGAGTGCTTTTGTACACCATAGGGCACCTAAAACAGATCTTTCGAGAGTAGTATTGGGTTGTCCAGATACTTTTTTTTTCGATGAATTTACGTAGTTATCACTCTCTCGTTGTCTGTTACCTTACAGGTGTATCGAGTACTATTTATTTCTATACCATTTTATCTAAGGTATCCAAATTATCATAAATGGGCAAGAGATTTCGAAATGGGCACGTTTTGCGTGTGATAAGTCTGTTTTTCCTCTTTGTTGAACTTGTCCAAATATTTTTTTCTTACTGTAGGTAAGCCAGAAACTTCTTAAACCGTGCCTGTCGACATCGAGAACCGAAAATTAAAAGAAGAAAAACAATATTTGTCCAAACTCTTGTTAACTTCACATCGCACTCCTGGTGTTAAGGCCAAAATCCACATGAATCAGTTGAATCAAAAATGATTTTACAAGAGGTTGTTCAATTATTACGTCAGCATTCAAAGGAAGAGGGAGTTTAGGTTTTAAAGACGAGAGCGAAAGCAGTAGCGCGGCGGAAGGGTGAGTCGGACAGAAAGAGAACCACATTTGGAAAAGCTGAATAACTCCTCTGCATAGACTAACATTAGTTTCTGTTATTTCCTAAGTTTATTTTCTAGTAACAGGAGAAACTTTGTTCTTATTAGTTAGAACATAATATGCTTCAGTGAACTTTTTTTAACGTTATACAAACATAGCTACATTCTGTAATAGCTGGGCCTGGGGAAGTCTTCATAACCACTATATGTATACGGTGGTATACATATACCACTATATATATTCATAAAAAAACACTATATGTGTTTTTTTATGAATATATAATATTTAGCAAAATCTAAATTGAATTTGTATTAAGATCATCATATGTGCCTTCTTAGACCCTTATCTGAACACAAAACACAAATGAATGCTTCCCCCCCCCCTCCAAAGTTACACAGAAATCGACACCCTTGTTTGTACGTTGTACCACTACCACTTCGGGACTTGCACGTCACCACATCACACAATAACCACTATAGTGCTGCACTAAATAGTTCTAAATCAACCACGCGTCTTGTGTGATGCGCAACCGCGGATTGCGTTTTCCGAATATACAATAGTTTTGCCGTCCGCAAGATTCCGCCAAGTACCACCACACGGCTGGTAGTCTTAGAACCAGTGTTCAATTTGTTATAATTTAAGAAAAAGGGGGGATCCTAAAACTAGTGGTTGCTGGTAAGTTTCAACCTGCTAACTGTTTAGGTAGAAATACAAAGATTCTATGCCTGGTTGGGATGAAATTAAGAATCAACAACCGAGGATCAAATCCTCACGAACCAGGGATAAACCCCGGCATCTCCCCCCCTAGTAAATCGAACACTGCTTAGAACTTATTGATTGTAGTAGCATTTATTCAAGATACTAGAAAACATGTCTCATTTATATTTGCTGGTAACGAGAAAATATCTTAGGGAAAAAAGAAGAACGACACAGCGCGAGGGAGAGACTGATACAAAGAGAGGAAGAAGAGCCGGGATGAAAGAAATAAGAAAGTTAATGAAACAAAGAATAGTGGAAGAAATGGAAGGAAATATCAGGAACACAAAAGAAAAGAGAAGAAAAGAGAAATGAATACGGAGCATTTTGAAAGAAACGCAATCTTCTATAGAAATTGTCTCCTCTTTGCTGGTAGCGAAAGAACCATGAAACGATGCTGAGGAAGCATGGTATTACGCATTGGAGTAAAGAATACCCATTGCAGAACAACATTAAAGAGAATATTATCCAACTATACAAAATACTTCGAAGAGTTTGTGGGCAGGAAAAACATCTTTATGAAACAAGTTTAGCATCAAGCATGATCACAATTAGATTCAAACTGCAAATCTCAGAAACGTAAACCAGAAACTGATCAACGAACAGTGTTAACAGACATCAGAGGAACAAAGCGATGATAAAAAAAAAAAGAAGTCTAGAGACTTTTAAATCAGAGAGATCTGTCTGTCGAGATTGTTCGTAATGAACTAAAATGGTGACTAAAAATGTATCAATACGAAATTTACGCCGTTTAGGAACTGTTGTTAAGAGATGTTAAGACTCGCTCCACTACTGTAGGCAATAACTCCTGATGGCAAGAAGTTTGATAATAGGCTTATCACGGATGAATACATAATTTCTCATAACTCTCGGGTATAGGTCACGGAAAATACTCGTATATTACATAAGACGTCTGTTGCTATGGAATTTCAAGTGCATTTTGTCTATTTCGTTGACACTTCCCCCCTCCCCCAAAAAGCAGCCAAAACAGGCTAGTGGCTGTATGAAATTTTCCAGTAAACAGAGAGGAGAAGAAATAAAAAGAAATAAAAAGACAGAAAGAGAAAATGAATAGCATATCAGAGAAAGATTATCAAAGAGAGAACACAGAAAAAGAAAATTGGAAAGAAATAGTATGGCAAACAGACCGAAAGAGATAACGAAGAAGAAGAATGATTGATAATTTGAAACATGGCTAGTATTTCTAATCTATCTCATATTGATTCTGTTATGAACTTTTTTCTTGCTATAGTCAAAAGAAGAATACCATCAATCAGTACGTAGCTTCAGCAAACCCGAGTAATTATCCGTTCTTGGTCTCCACGTTCCCTCTTCTCGTCGCAAGCTGGCAGATTTGATGTACTTATACAAGATACTTAACGGGAATCTTAGAACTGGAGAGTTGATAAATTTTACTTCCGTGTTCCGTTCCGAATAACCAGAAATAATAACCTCCTTCAATGTACCATGTCTAGGCTAAGTATACTGCAGCGCTCCTTATTCCATAGACTAGTAATTATGTACAATAATCTTGATTCAAATATTGATATTTTCCGATCTGAAAACACTTTCCATCGAACGCTAACTACTAATATCTGAGTTATTCCTCTTGTGTATTATAATCGTTATGTTATTGATATTAATTGCTGTGTTATGTGTTGTTTAAAATTTTAATTTCATGTGATTTAGTTTGTAGTAATGTTATTTAGTTTGTTGCAATGTTATTTAATTTTTGTGTAAAATGGCAACTCCAGCTGAATCTGAATATTATCTAATAAATAAAATAAAATAAAATAAAAATAAAGATGAATCAGGAAGAAGGAGAAAACAAAAAAAGAAATAAAAAAAAACACTCAAGAAATACACGAGAACCTAAAATGAACTTAATAATTACAATAGTAAAGTCTAATAAGAATTTAGTTACCAAGTACGAGGTTTGGAATTTTGATAGTGACAACTGTATAATTACTACTGATATAAAACACAAGACTCTTCCTCTCTTTCAATTAAACTTTAATATATATATATAAACTTTATTTTGATCTACCCTAATATTCATCGTTATGACCAGGGTTAGGATATTTAGGGGCAATTTCGTAAGGGAAAAGGTGCAAAAACAATGCCAAAAAAGGGGACAAAAAGGGGCAAAGAGTTCTGGTATATTTATTTGAAAATTACAGAATACGTTATTAGTATAAATTATATGTACAGAGTTAATTTTATTCCGTAGGTTCCATACCAGTATCATTAGTCAGAGGAAGGGAGGAAAATAAGCTGTTGTACGTCACAAACATTAAATATCTTTGTTTTTAAAACTAAGTTTATTTCTACTATATCTGGAGGTAAGACGTTGAATTTATTGACGTTTGAAAAACCTCAGTCAGGATTCGTGACCGGTGAGATTGTTCCCAGGCCCTTCAGATTGTTAAATCACCTTGTAGAGTGAAATTTCCGCTGTGTAAAAGCTACACACACATCGGTGTTAAATTATTCCTTCCAATTTTGGATCTTCGAAGAACACTATTCAGAGCCATTTCGTGATAAAGGCTGTCGGGATTGTTCGAAGAGTCTTCTTCTTTTGATCCTTTAAGCTGGAAATATGTTTTTGTACGCGGTCTGGCTGGTGTTTTTTATTTAACGTTATTCGAAAACAGTACCTCGTATAATCAACAGGAATTCAAGCAGGATTTAATCGAAACTAAATCAGGACGAAAAAATGGGATTTGTACACGTTCGGCATGACCAAATCATGCACTAAACTTGTTAATCAACAAATTTGCATTTGCTAACAGAAGGCAACTGATTCCAGTGAAATTAGACCTACTTGTACTTGTGAAAAGATATAATGGAATGAGCATACATTGTAGACTCCCCGCACGATATCTTTGGTCTCTGCTCACGGCTGACATTAAATTCGTAACAACCAATCATTTTACAAATATATCAAGTAGACCCAACTTACTTTTAACAATGGACATTTCCGTTTTCCCCGTCTTTATATATTTTACAACTTGTTTGTGTACATAAAATTAAATAATATATAACGTTTTTAAATTTTCAGCGCTACGGTTTTCCGTTACGTAGAAATATAGCATTAAATACTGATAATTCAATTTCCTACGTCATACAACGAAAATCATCTTCTGATTGGTTTGACGTAATCAATTCGTACTATTTTCGTAGCTATATGTTTCTCCCTATGTTACGTTCCTTATTCAGAAGTTTGAAGACGAAATAAGAAGAAAGCGAAAGCATATTCACATAATCACTTAACGAAATAATTAATGTACAAATCTGCAGAACACACTTCAATAAGTTAAAACAACTAAACGTGCTTTTAATAGCAGAAATTGCTCGAGCGCTCTTCTTATTGCTACTTTGTGTCGCTTAAAATGTATTGACAATTTGGCGCAATTGTCTAGCGCACGTAACTTTTTTTTTTTTTTAACTTTTATACTTTCACCTAAGGCTGTTCGAATCCCATCAAAGACCGTGTTTTATTTTACTTCACGAAACTCAAGAGTAACTTCAATGTAATAGTTTTTATTTACATTTCTTGTTTATTAAATGCTTGTATTATTATTTTTTACAATAGTATATTGAAACAATTCAATATATTCACGGCCTACAAGTAGTATGTTAAATTGTTAACAGATGGCAGTAATGAGCACTATTAATTCATATGCTTTTAAATTCTTGAAAAATGCTTCACTAGCATTCATTAAAAATGTATAAGATTGTCGGATGTAAAAACCCACATTTTTTTACCAAAAAAAGAAAGAAAGAAAGAAAGAAAGAGAGAGAGAGAATTCTTTTTAAATACAAGAGTTCTAAAGAGCATTATTAGAAGATATCTTATGATTTAATCATGAAAAAAGAGCTGTAATAAGTGTTGAAGCTACCAAAATATATCAATATATTAAAGAAGTATTAAAAGTAAAAATAAATTTTAAATGAATAAAACTAACTAAATGACTAGAATTAGCATACAGAAACGCTATTCACCACTTATACTATTTCTTTCGATCCATTTTGCTATCCCTTGTTAACAATACTAACAAATCGAATACCATCTGTATGTTAATGACAAGCAATCGACAGATTGATTACGTCATAACAAGGTGGCACCCGATTAAGCGCAAGACTGATACTGTTTCGAAGCAAGGCTTTATTCCTTTGGATAAATGCATCACAGAAAGAAAAGAAAATATTTTCTGTATACTACTTTAACAGAAGCATTTTTTATTGCAATAAAAAAATACTACAGGAAATGTCCAAGTGGAATTCTTCATTGTTAATACAGATGTACTTTATCTTCAATCCCGTGTTCACTATTGATACATAATACAAATTGCAATCCAAATAAAATATAAAAAGTAAATTAAAAGATGAAATGTGCTGTGGAAAATAAAAAGTAGCAGTAAAAGGGGATTGTTGGCAGAGTGGAGCTAAAAAGGGATAAACGTCTCAAAAAAAGGGGGGAAAAAAGGTGCTGGAAAGTTGCCTCCATTATGAGAGACCTCTAATTTGATATACAAGAAAAAGATGCTCACCAAAATATCCTAACCCTGGCTATGACTATTTCTCTTGTTTTGATCTGTGAGGAATTTAACCTTCAATTCATGACCGTCGTTTCTAAAACACCCTGTATAACGAATATGCCTGTTGCACACAAAGTCCCACTTCCATTTCTCGTATTCGTATGACGGAATTTATTCTTTTCTTTGTTATGATGCCTCCTGCAGCTTTATTGCGCATATAAATTTTAGAACTCATTTTTTACTTCTGCAAAAGGAATTTGTCTCTACTTGAAGCGTCACCTTTTATTTTCTTTCAGTTCCATTTTCTTTCCTTCCTTTTTATTACCTTCTTCTTCAAGAAAGAGAAAATAAAAGAAGAGAATTTAGAAGACAAAGAAATACAAAGGGCCAAACTTGGGAAGACTATTCACGAGATCTGTTTGCTTTCCAGGGTTGCCACGCAATGAAATAAAAAAGTAATAGTGTCAGCAACTTCGATTACCGGATCTGAATCCATCAAAATAATATATATATTATTACTGACGGGCAACTGGCCGGGAAACCGGGACAGGACCGGGAAACGGGGACTGTCGCCCCAAAAGGCTTCTGCCACTAACTGGGAGGAGACCCCTTAATTACTCTTGCTGAGACTTAAGGGAACCGACCGGGGTAGACGCCTAATGTCCAATCCATACGTTCACGTCGTGGGGCCTGTTAGTACCCAAGCAACTGCTTGGCGAACGAACATGGATGGGCTGCTCACCAACCCGCATTAGCTGACAGCGTGGTGAGTCAAATGTCAGCACCCCTCCTCTCTTTACATATGATGGTACAAGCAAGGAAACAGCCTCGGAGGCCCTCATTACCCGGAGGACGGAATGCAGCTGGCAACGGCAGCGGTCAGTCCTGCAGGAAGTCAGAGGGTCAAAATGCCCGGGTTTGGACTGTAGACTGCCAGGACACCGACACGGTAACTCGAACGGACCTATACGTTGCGACCCTCAACTGTAAGTCACTTGCAGGAGAGGACAAATTAGAAGAACTGCAGAATGAACTTAAGAGGATTAAGTGGGACATCATAGGACTATCAGAAGTGTGGAGGAAGAATGAAGAACAGTTGGAACTACCTTCAGGGCACACGTTCTACTACAAAGGAACAGAAACTGGAAAAGCGACAGGCGTTGGCTTTATAATTAATAAAGACCTGAAGTCACGAATCACAGAAATTGAAGGAATTTCAGATAGAATCGCACGGGTAGTAATAAAAATTAACAAGAGATACAGTATGGAAATTATACAAGTGTACGCTCCAACAATCTCGCACCCGGAGGAGGAAGTCGAAGACCTATACGAGGAGATTCAGAAGATTTTGGATAGTAGCAAATCGCATTACAAAATTGTAATGGGAGACTTCAATGCGAAAGTAGGAACCAAGCTGAGCAGTGACACGAAAGTGGGAAACTTTGGATTTGGCAAAAGAAACAAGAGAGGAGAGAAATTAGTGGAATTCTCAGAAGCCAACAGACTGTTCATTTCCAATACATTTTTCAAGAAACCGCCCCAGAGGAAGTGGACTTGGAAAGGCCCAAATGGGACCAAAAACGAAATAGACTACGTTCTATCGAATAACAGGGCAATTGTGCAAGACGTGTCTGTTCTAAACAGTTTCAAAATCTCGAGTGATCATAGGATGGTAAGATGTAAGCTGAAACTAAATACTAAACTAGAGAGAAAGAAGCTTATCAGAGGAAAACCGTCAGTTTTAGATCTGGAAAATCTTGGAAAACACAGACAGACATTCGAGATAGAACTAAGCAACAGATTCAGCGCCTTGGAAGAGTTAGAGGATGAAGAAGACATCGATAGCAGAAATAAAATACTGACTGAGATAATAAGAAAAACAGCCAAGGAGATAGCAGGTACCAGAAAGAAAAAAGAGAGCAAAATCTCAGAAGAAACTAAGCTCTTGATGAAGAAAAGAAGGGAAATGAAAGAAGAGGAAAATTGCATAAAGAGGATTGAGTACATAGAACTAAATAAAACCGTAAGAAAGAAAATAAGAGAGGATGTACGAAGATATAACGAAAATCTTGTTAAAAATACAATCGAGAAGAACAAGAGCCTGAAGAAAGCCAAACAGCAGCTCATGATAGGGAAAAAGCAAATAATTGCAGTTAAGAGACCAGACGGGACCGTAACACGAAATAAGGAAGAAATTATAAACATATTTCAAAATTTCTACACAGAATTGTACTACTCCGAGGAAGAACTAGGAAATGAAGATTCAGAAGAAATTGATGTTGATGTCCCAGACGTAATGAAAGAAGAAGTGGATAAAGTACTTCGAGGGATGAAGAACGGAAAATCACCAGGAGAAGATGGACTCACAGCAGAGATGTTTAAATGGGGAGGTGAAAAAATGAAAGAGGAACTTGCTAAATTATTCTCGATGTGCTTGAGGAAGATAGAAATACCCAGAAGTTGGAACAATGCCGTTATCATTTTGTTGTACAAGAAAGGGGACAAAGAACGCGTCGAAAACTACAGACCAATTAGTTTACTGTCAGTCCTATACAAAATGTTCACCAAAGTTATTTTGAATCGTATTGAACGAGACTTGGATTTTAATCAGGGAAGGGAACAAGCCGGATTTCGTCGTGGATTTAGCACAATGGACCACATACAAACATTGAATGAAGTTATGGAAAGGACTAATGAATATGAACTTCCACTATGTTTGGGATTCATAGATTTTGAAAAGGCTTTCGATTCGGTCTCCTTGTCAGCAGTACTTAAATCACTTGAACATCAAGGCATCGAAAGTGCATACATCAAGTTACTGCGAAACATTTACTCGACTGCCACTTCTGTCATTAGACTGCATCAAGACAGTGAAAAATTTAAAGTTGGAAAAGGGGTAAGGCAAGGAGATTCAATTTCTCCAAAACTGTTTTGTGCGGTCCTGGAGAGAGTGTTCCAGAATTTAAACTGGGATGAAGTTGGAATTAAAATTAATGGCGAATATCTTCATCATTTACGGTTCGCTGATGATATAGTCCTGTTTGCTTCAAGTGCAGAAGAACTACAAACCAGAATGGAAGAACTGAGTAACGAGAGTTCGAAAATCGGCCTTAAAATGAACTTAAGTAAAACAAAAGTAATGTACAACCAACATGCTGCAAAGAAGGAAGTGAAGATTAACGGAGAGACAATAGGCATAGTTGATGAGTATGTTTACCTAGGCCAGCTTAAAACATCGAATGCAAAGTTGACTGATGAAATAAATAGAAGATGTAAAATGGCGTGGAGTTCTTTTGGAAGACTACACTTTATTTTCAAAAGCAAACTTCCAGTGTGTCTGAAGCGTAAAGTTTATAATCAATGTGTCTTACCTGTAATGATGTACGGCTGCGAAACTTGGACATTGAATGCGCAAACGACTCAAAGATTGAGAGTCACACAAAGAGCAATGGAGAGTTGCATGCTAGGAATAACCAGGAGGGACAGGAAGAGAAATGAATGGATTCGCGCACAAACAAAGGTAGAGGATGTAATCAAGACTGCGAAGAAGATGAAGTGGAGATGGGCAGGTCACATAGCTAGACGAACAGATG
>JAGDQP010017586.1:9933-38200 GCA_022664845.1 Lepisma saccharinum | reverse complement strand
ACTAGCAAAGAGAAAATACGCTATATTTTACAGTTTTTCTTCGATAAAGACGAAAACGCAAGCCAGGCTGCTGCAAATGTGAATAGTGTTTATGGTCCTGATACTGTAACAGCCAATCACGAGCAATTTTGGTTTCGTCGATTCCGTGCCGGTAATTTTGAAGTCAAAGTTGTACCACGCACTGGAAGGCCACGTGTCGAAAATGTCGATAAAATGATGGACATTGTCGCGTCCGACCCCCATGTAAGCACTGTTTCGATTGCCCAAGAGCTAAACATTGCACAAAAAACCGTGTGGAACCATTTGCATAAGGCTGGATACAAAAAGAAGCTTGATGTATGGGTGCCACACGAGTTAACGCAAAAAAACCTCATGGACCGAATTTCCATCTGCGAATCGCTGCTGAATCGCAACAAAAGCGACCCATTTCTGAAGCGGTTGGTGACTGGTGATGAAAAGTGGATCACTTACGACAACGTCACGCGAAAACGGTCGTGGTCGAAGCGCGGTGCGCCGGCGCAAACGGTGCCCAAGCCAGGATTGACGGCCAGGAAGGTTTTGCTGTGTGTTTGGTGGGATTGGCAGGGAATTATCTACTATGAGCTGCTCCCCTACGGCCAAACCCTTAACTCGGAACTATACTGTCAACAATTAGACCGTCTGAAGGCAGCAATCGCCCAGAAGCGCCCAGCTTTGGCCAATAGGAGAGGCATTGTGTTCCACCAGGACAACGCCAGACCACACACATCGATAGTGACTCGCCAGAAGCTCCGGGAGCTTGTTTGGGAGGTTCTTATGCATCCACCTTATAGTCCGGACCTGGCACCGAGTGATTACGATCTGTTCCTGTCCATGGCGAACACGTTTGCTGGTGCAAAATTCGCGTCAAGAGAGGCTTGTGAACATCGACTGTCTCAATTTTTTGCCAATAGGGACAAGGGCTTCTATGAGAGAGGCATCATGGCAGGCATCATGGCATTTTCTATTACCTTCCAAATGGCAACACGTTATCGAACAAAACGGCGCATATGTGACCTAAATCGGATCATTCTAACTATGGTAAGTCAAGCCTTCAATGTCATGCAAAAATAATGGATTACTTTTTACTACACCAGATATAATACAGCCTATACTGCATGAAGTTGTTAAATTTGCTAATACGAGAAAAAAAAATGGTGTAGATTAACCATACATCGTAACGAGATCAAATTAGTTTCTAACAAATATTGTTGTGCGGTTCCTTGGAACACCATACAATTAAATCTATATAAAGGGTTCTTTTCGCGGTTACTATGTTTCTATTAGGCTAAACGAAGACTTTATCAAATAATGAAACGATTTGTCGTAAGTAGACTAATTGAAACATCGAAGGCTGGATATTTCAAATCAAAACACTCAAAAACATTTGAATAGAACATATTGAAATAAAATAATAAGATAATTTGGTTGTTTGGTTTCGGTGAGGGTCTATACCAGGGACAGGTACCGACCGTACTTGTGTACTGACCAAATACTTTACTTACTTTTAGGCCGCGACCCTTCGTTATTTTTTGATAGCAGGTATGCGCAACTGCAGGGATTGTACTTGAGAGTTTTTGCCGTGTGGGAGGAAGCTTAGAGTATGTTTTTAAATAGTTACCCAGTGGGAGGCTGTTGAAACCTCTACCAATTTGGTGGGAGAGACTGCAGTTCTTTTTGCTAAGTGTTATACCTGTATGGGAGATTGCTGGCAATACAATTTTTGCCAACCTTGTGCGAGGACAGGAGTTTTTTTTACTAGGATTTTACTGAAACACTTAGCTTTAATATATTAAAAACAAAGTTTTTTATTGGACTATTTATTTACATATGCAATTAATTTTTACTTTTTTTTTTGTATGGGAGGAAGGTAATTTCCTCCACCAAATTTATTTTTGGTTGTTAGTTTTACTGTGACAATTTTTTTACTTTGTTAGCCTAAGTGAAGCCTAGACTAGCCCCCCTCTTAATGGGCTACACCCTCTATGTGGGAAGAGGTGATAAAAGATTTTTTTTTTATTTTCTTCAATCTAGGATGTTATGAGTTTTCCTCATAATCATTATGTTTGGTAATTAGTATCTTAATCTAAATAATTATGATAATGAGTAATTATAGTAAGGTGCACTTGACAGGACAACAATTTGGCAGCACTGAGGACGAGTGATTAATAATCTTCTGATCTAGGGACAGAGGACGCGTTAGGTGAGCGCAGGGCCTAGGGCAATAATGACTACGCGGGGCCAAAGTACAAGTAAAAATCGCTGAGCGCCGAAATGTTACATCTAAAGTCGATAAAGCAGTAAGCAACTTCCCCCTAAATGCTTCCTCTCACTTCTTCCTTTCATTCCTAACCCTATATTTATTACTAAATATTCTCTTTTTTAATGAACAACGGTTTCTTATGAAAAAAAAAAATCCGACATAATTTATTTAAAGAAAGTACAATATATTTTAAAAACTGCATTGCTAATTACAAGTGCTTCTTTATTCATTTCCATTTCACATTACATTTCGCATGGAAACTATACAAACTAGTTTATTTGTAAACTTTTTTTTACAAATCAACTGTTATATCATTAAGAAAAATATCAACTCGGAACGCGGGGCCTCCCTAAGCGCGGGGCCTGGGGCGGTAGAATATTCGGTGAACGAAGTTTGTCGGTGAATTCTTCTCCGGGGTGATTCAGTGGTCCTGTGAAGTGAAAAAGTGCGAATAGCAGTGAAAGGTGTAGATACATGTTTGGCAGGTGTGTTTGACGTTGATGACGTGTAATGATTTCATGTAAAAAAAAGGGTGGTTTGTGTCTAAGCGTTGGGTAAGATATTTAGTCCGAAGTGCTTCGAGGTGGAGAGTGAGGTGTGGGAAGGTAAGTCGTTCGTAAAGTTCGTGAGTTGGACTGGGGAGTTTGATTCTATAAGCTAGTCGGAGAGCGTGTCTTTTCATTACTTGTAGTTTGTGATACATGCGTTCGTCTGCGAAGATCGAAGCGGTATGTTCATATGTTAGGATAGGGCGAAGGAAGGCTTTGTACGTTTTTATGATGGTGGTGGGTTTGAGGCCCCAGGTGGTTCCAGTAAGGCATTTTAGAAAGTTAGTATGTTGGTGGCTTTAGAGACTGCTTTCTAAAGATAAGGTCGCCAGGTTAGGTGTTGGTATAGAATAATTCCGGTTGTTGATGGTAGGGTAAGTTTAGATGGGTTGCGGTGTACACGAGAGCTTTAAGAGATATGAATAGTACTATGGCTTGTGTTTTGGTTGAGTTGGTTGTGAGTTCCCACTTACCACACGATACCAACTGCTGAAAATGCTGATGGCAGTGTTGATGGTGGTATTTATGTGTTGAATTGTATTGCTGAGGGCTAGGAAGGCGGTGTGATCGTGCTGTGACAACCACTGCTGCGCACTACATGATAAAGCAAATAATAAACTGTTATAAGACATGTTTTTACATACATATATTTAGTATAGCACTTATAATATAAACTATTTTTTTTATTAGCAACAGTTCACACACATTTTGGTATAACAGTTCTTTAAATAAATTTTAGTTTTAATAATTATCACACGGGCTATTCTTACTATTAACAAGTGACTGGTTTGCAGCACCATCTTTTGGACATCATTATACTAAAACTGCTACATCAGCTGGGTTGACTGAAATACTTCTCCGCATCGGTGCTAACTTGCAGAGAAACACTTTACATTTAATGTTCAAATAACAGGGAGGACGGGTGCCAAAATTTATCCCTGTTATAGGCCGTATACTAAACAATGACTCTTACTTTTAAAGAATATTTTTATTCTCAAATTATCTTAATCGCAATTCGTTGAAATTGAAATTCTAAAATTTTCAACAGAACCTCGTTTCCTATCAAAACGCAGGTTCTCGAAAGACCGAATAAACATTAAATAAAGTCCTCCACATTATTCCTGGAATACGACGCATCGTCACAGGAGATGAATGTATTGGACTATTTAATGCTTAACCTCTTGAGTTTATTTAGAAAATAAAGCCATAGATCCAACCTTTACTTTTCTTAAGTTGATTTGAAGCAATATTTAAGTCAAAATCTTCCGCATAATTCCTAGAATGTGCATTGTCACAGAAGATGAATGTTTCCGATTTTGACTTAAGCTCTATGGCTTTCCCATCTGTCTTTACTGTTTCGGCAGCGTATTAAAATATTCTTAACTTGACAAAAATTTAAAAGTGCTTCGACTTGAAAAAGAAACAAAGTCCCGAAGACTACAATATTTGTATCATAAACTTTAAAGAAATTTTCTATCATCTGTAGAACATAGCAGCAGATTTTCAAAGTTAAAGACCCGCATGGTCTTATGTTATTTCCAGCATCGAAGCTGGTAGCAGCCTGACGTCTCAAAGAGACACGTCGTGTAGTCGTCCTGATCGCAAAGATCTCGATGCTTGCAAGGCACATAGTATTTATCCCCACGGAAAATAATGCATCGACACTAGAGACACTTACCTTCAGTCATCCTCTACTACTACAATAGGTAGATTTTTCTTTCCATCCTGGCAACATCTCTCTCTTGCTGGAAAGGACAAAAAAATACAAACAAAAGAACAAGCAAAACTCTACACCTGTTCTAAACCACCCTTGGCTGCCAGCGACACAAAAGGCGTATTGTCTCCCGCCAAATTTCACCGTATACCTGAACTTGTTCTGGTGCTAAATTCCTGTTCAAGTTCACGCTTTTAACTTACTTTAAAGTGTCTATATTTAATTAAAATTTTACAACTTTAATTTAGATGTGTTTCAAAACTTATTTATAAATTATTATCCAGGAAGAATGCTTCGAAACACTGCGCAAGCTGCTATACAAACGGCATCATGTTCAGCACTACGAGTCAGAGGTCAAGAAAGGATTCGATATAGCAGACAGATCCTTAATAAGACTCCAAAAATCTGACTTGGATTTTGTTGAATTCACCAAAGCACCAGGCAATTGAGTGCCTTGTAGAATCCTCAGATATGTATTTACACTGACTTAAAAGTGTTAATAGTTCGAATACCCCAAATAGAATGGAAACTAGTCCAGTAACTGATTCATGAAAATGATGTAAACTAGTTCAATAACTGATTCTTGGCAGAATTTCCGTATTCTAACTGTAAGAGGCAAGATTAGAAAATTACAAGGAAAACCCCCTTTTTTTTCTTCAGAAGAATAAATTTTTCATTTGCAACTGCTAATAAATTATACTCAATACGATAAAGAATAACATTATGTTAGAGATTCATTCTGTTATTGGTTCATAGATGGCTGGTTCATATACTGTTTATTGTACTTTTGATAAATATAATATCGATGCATATTGTTTAAAGAATCGCTGAGTTTATAATTGAAATACTTTTGCTAGAACGAAAAGTGTCACACAGTTATTCTAATCTAATAATAATGTTCGAGACTGTCTCGAAATACTAAATTTCAGTCTGGTATTTCTGTCCACAGAGCCCATTTAAATCATTGTTATATTCTTGTATTATCCTCTAGCGTTCCTACGTGTCACATATATAACATTTTTCTTTAATTTTTTCATAGACGTGGGGAGTTCTGTCGGGCTATTGCGCTGTGTGTGTCGCTTGTTTTACCATCTAGACTTCGCCGGTAGATGGTAGGGAGGATTCAAAGTTATCAAATTGACGACTCCCTCGGGGTTGCAAATTAGCCGGAAACTACGTCAGCAGTTGAGCACAGTGGTGACCTCTTGGAGTCTTATAAAAACGTAAAACAGTTCACTTTCATTTAAAAAAAAAAATACGACGCCAGGGCTAGAACCCTGTGGATCAGCGTAAAAAAACAAATCGTAAAAGAACATCAAGAAACTCGAAAACCAACAAGCTACGACTACTTTTCAGGCAGATTTCATAGAATATTGATTTTCGATTTTCTTGATGCTCTTTTACGATTTGTTCAAAATAAATCATAGCTTAACTCTAACACCTTTGTAATATTTTTATATGTCACTCCAGAGATTATTTCAGAATTTTAAACTGGGGGAGGGTATACTAATTTCTTCCTGGGGGTGTACAGAATTTAGTCCAGTGGGATGCCACCAGTATTGTCTGTTGGGGGTGCTGATTTTAAAAAAATATGGGGATGTTGTTCATAATTTTGGGAGATTAGGGACTAGAGGAGGAGGTGTCGGATAATTTCTGCGTTATATTACAAGTTACACTGAAGTGCCAAAAGTCCTGGAATATCTACCTAATAACGTGTGGAATCCCTCGCGCACTGGAAAGTGCAGCAACTTGTCATGGTAGGGACGCGACTAGTCGTTGGTAGTCCGCTAGAGGGATGTGCAGTCATGCAGTCTCGATTTTCGTCCCAAATTCGGTGGTTGTTGTAGGTGGGGGATCCTGGGAATGAATAACTCGTTCGATGATATCGCACATGTACTCGATAGGGTTCATATCCGGCAATTCTGGGGGTCATATAATGGGTAGGAAGGTGACAGAATGTTCGTCAAACCAGTCGTGTACTATTGCGGACCGGTGACATGGCACATTGTAATCCTGGAAAACCCCATTGCTTGCTGAATACACAAAGATCAAGAAAGGCTGGAGATGGTCGCCAAGCAGCTGAACAAAGCGCTCTCCGATCAATGTCCAGTTCAAGTCCAAACCATGTCAGGTAATCACGCACCACATCATGACGGAGCCACCACCAGCTTGCACAGTGCTTTGTAGACAACTTGGGTCCATGGGTTCATAGGGCCTGCGCCATATCCGGACCCTGCCATCCGCGCGTACCAATGGGAAACGTAACTCATTTGACAACGGTAAACCTTGCCTGTCCTCTAAGGCCCAATTTACGTGTCCCAGAGCTTACGTGAGTCGCAGCCACCTATGGGCAGCGATTAGTAGCGCTACATGTGTCGGTCTTTGGCTGCGATACCCCATGGAGACCAAATTGAGCTGCAATGACCTCTGAGACTCATTCCTGGAACATCCTACATTGGTTCATTTTGTCAGTTGACGCACTGTTGCTTGTCTTGCCCAGATGTCGCCGTTAGCGGTCATTCAGCAGAAGTAATTATATTACACGTTTATGATTTCATTTCTTCTAGGTGTTCATTATTTTACAGAATCACCACTAGTAGGCATTAGTTGTACGTTTGTTCATTAGAATCGTGATACAAAATATGCGTTAATAATCATTAGATATTCATTGTAACTTGAACACATTATATGAGAGAGAAAAACAAGGATTATAGATTGTCATAACCTGAAAATTAAAGCAAATTTAAATCCTTATTTTGTATGGATTGTCTCGATAGCGACCCAATGTATCATATATGACATTTGACGTATTCCCACAATACAATGCCAATTTTTTAGTGCAAAAATGTTATATTTATGTCCCAAGAGTAGATCTCAATATATGTTTTCATACTTTCTGTCAAAACTTTAGCGCTAGGGCGACAGAGGTTATTTAAACGTTAACACAGTATATAAGAATCAGACATGTTTATTTTTAAAGAGGTACTTATTGACGTTGCATGTTCATGCCTTAGGTGTTGCATTTCGAGAGACAGTTTAAAATACATTAAATGATGACTATATAGATGCAAAAGTAAGTAAAAATCTTGTAGAAAAATTAGAACTATTACAGGAAATATTTTCCTTAACTAGGATTCATTCATCTTTTGCGATGTCTACAAAATTGAGATGAGCAAGTGATTAAAGATTTAATGTTATGTTTCCGAAATTGAGTCGCGTTACCATGAGAACGGTGCATGTTTTAACATTCGAGCGTGGTTGAGGACCCGAAGATATTTCCTAGCATTAGATTCTCAAGTTTGGCTCGATTCAGTTTAATCGTTCCTTCGTCACTGTTGAATTCGTTCCTTGGAGGGATTATTGCTCACTTTATATCTGCTTATTTTACGGACTAAAACCTATTAGTTTCCCTGAGAGAAAGGAGACTTAAGGAAATTATTATTATTTTATTTGTCTACTACAGAATAACTCCGTTACAGCGCTGAAACTTAGACCCTAACAGTATATGACATACATTGGACGTCCATATCATCATGATCATATTAGACCTGTGATGGACGTCCAGTGCAGATACATAAATTGGGTATCCGGAAGAGGACATTGTTGACATACAGAAAATGGATATCCACGTCAGGGACATTGTGCCTGTCCTTTGGATATCTAGAAACTTGATGTCCACGACACGGACATTGTGAAGATCCAGTGGATGTACAGAAACTGGTGTTCTTGTGTTGGACAGTGTGGACGTTCAATGTGTCCATAAAATGGATTCCCATATGTAGAAGAATATGGTCGTCGAATGCATATGAATGTTTTTAAGATGGACATTGTAGATGTCCAATGGATGTTCATCAAAATAGCTTGAAGAACATTGTAGACGTCCAAAGGATGTCAAAAAGCTTGGCTTACTCAGTGGTGCATTTCAGGCCTGGTGGATGCCCATAGGGACGTACTAGGACGTAGTACTGCCACGACACTATTTTGTGTAGAAGCGCACCACTGGGCTCACACGTGAAGCAGAAAATGGGTATGCTGGAGATGGTGTGGGTTCCTGATTGTTCCAGGATACACCATTTCTTTCAGCTGGCTCCAGCAAGTTATGCGAGAGCAGGTGAATGAGGGGGATACTCTATGATTCCTCCCCAAGCTAGCCAAAAATTGTAAATCCTATCGCTCTCGAAATTTCGTGCCCTGCTGAATCACCTGGAAGGACAGAATGTAAAACCTTTATTACCTTTCCCAAGATCCCAAATTTCAGGATCTCCGAAACAAGTAAACGTAAGTGACAAATATATTTACATTTCAATTTCTGGGATAAACTACTGGTAGTATAAAACTATGTCCCACATGTTCCATCTTATTTCAAATTTTCTCGAACTGAATCGAAGATGGCGACCACGATGCTGAATCCCCCCCCACCAGGTGCAGCAGACCCTCACCTTTTGACACTACCCAAACGTTGGGTCAGATTTTCACAACGGTTTCAACACTAAGAGTGTCTTCAAACTTATGCCTTACCCTAGCTACAAATAGGCACAAACACACGTTAATAAAAAATAGTATAAAATATTTTCTAAAAGATTGAGGCTATCTATGACTTTCATGTTAAAAAAATGTGGAAAAAATATATTTTCTGTAATTATTGACTGATTAGCTGACGTAATGCCCTTGTAAGAGTATTAAAACAACATGCTGTATATTCATTTCCCGGAATATCCATAGAATATCCCGAAAGGACTAATATGTTTTGAATATTCGTAGAATATCCCAAGGAATATCCTCGAATATGCACGAATATCCCGGACATTCATATATTAGTAGAATGTTCTATCCATACATCAAGAATATCCTAGGGATGTGGTCACTTCCCCCGCGGGATATTTGTAGAGTATGTCTATGGCCTATAGGAAGCAACTGGATCATTTATTCATCATATTAGAAATATATCACTCGACTCAATAAGTTATAAGACTGGATGCTTTTTTTTAGTACATACCTGTTAGTACGTTCAGGAACTTACTTGAAATAAGAAGTATCGGACTCCGGTCTCCAAAGCGGTATAATATAGTGATCGGGTAAATTGTTGAACTGACAATGTGATTTATTCGCACGAAAGTCGCCTGGCAGGATCCCTATATGACCTTACAAGCTCAAGGAGTTACATAGATTTCGTGTTAATGCCAGGAGTTCTGCCAGGATTTTCAGTTTGGGGAAGTGTGTAGCCAAAATTAGGTGGATGTAAATAGAGTTTTTTTTTGCAAGCTTTACATTAACTTTTTACCCCAAAATTTAATGTTTGGGGGGTGCTCGTGAATTTGGGAGGGTGACAAGTATCATTAGGTGGTCAGGCAGAATTACTTCTTCCTATAGTCTTTGAAGTCTTAAGAAAAGACTTGATCAAGCGGACAAACAAGCAAGAACTCAATTATAAGATAATTATTCTTTATCATATATATATATACCCTAAATGAAGACAAGTTTTAGTAATTAGTCACGTTTTATATTTAACAGTAATAATGAAGTTACTATTATGAAGGACAAACATAGAATGAAGAACGGCTAGAGAGTTATTAACTCTTTTTTTGTTTATGAAAGGAGAGAACAAAGTGTTAATTTACAAGGAAAAATCATTATAGGAGGAGCTTTCTTTCTTTTCTTGCCTTACTTAACGTGTTTGATTCTGATACAATCTGTATACATGTTCTCATAGGGAAGACATTAAGTAATAATTTCTATTTTTACATTGGCTACATGCTTTTATCCTACTTTTATGCATTTCACAAATACTGCACTTTTGAAATATTTTTCACTTCCATCCTTCCTTTCTATCCTCTCTCTCTCTCTCTCTCTCTCTCTCTCTGTTCGCCTACACCACTTTCCAAATAATTTGCTTTATCTCTTTCACTTTCCCCTCCCTCTCTTATTCAATGAGACTGTCACATTTATAAGAGGTAATGTGCCTCGGTGAGCATTCATATAAGGAAATTAGTGATAGGTAAGATTGTGACCAGGTTCTTAATGTATGTACTGTACTGGCATACGCCTAGTGAAACAAAAACGTGCAAAATTCAGTTTGGATTGCTAGGATTTTAGCTATCTACCTTCCTAGCGGCGATAGAGAGGTTGTAGATGGCATTGTTACTAATTTTATTTAAGGCATTTAGACAACTTTGGCTCAGGTCTTTTATTATTAATTTTATTATTACTGTAATTATAAACTAAAGTAAGCGTACAAGAAATATACATCTAATATATTTATAACACATTCTAAACAAGTATTAGAGAGCCTGATTAATCAACACGTACCATGTTAATGTGTTTTAGGTTCTTAAGGTAGTGTTTGTTCCTTAAGAGCTAAAGAAATAGACTTAGAAACCTTAAATTTATGAACTTTGAGTGCATACCTTTAACTAGAGTTATACGTGGTAATAACTTTACTAGAAATAATTGTTTATATACGTGGTGACTCTCAACTGTTACTCACTGATAGGAGAGGACAAATTAGAAGAACTGCAGAATGAACTTAAGAGGATTAAGTGGGACATCATAGGACTGTCAGAAGTGTGGAGGAAGAATAAAGAACAGTTGGAACTACAGTCAGGTCAAACGTTAACCTTCAAAGGAACAGAAAATGGAAAACTGACAGGCGTTGGTTTTATAATAAGTAAAAAATACCTGAAGACACGGATCACAGAAATTGAACGAATTTCAGATAGAATCGCACAATAATAATAAAGATAAACAAGAGATACAGTATGGAAATTATACAAGTATATGCTCTAACAACGTCACATCCGGAGGAGGAAGTCGAAGACCTATACGAGGAGACAGAAGATTTTCGATAGTAGCAAGTCGTATTACAAAATTGTAATGGGAGACTTCAATGCGAAAGTAGGAACCAAGCAGAGCAGTGACACGAAAGTGGGAAACTTTGGATTTAGCAAAAGAAACGTGAGAGGAGAGAAGTTAGTGGAATTCTCAGAATCCAACAGACGGTTCATTTCCAATACATTTTTCAAGAAACCTCCCCGGAGGAAGTGGATATGGAAAGGTCCAAATGGGGCTAAAAATGAAACAGACTACGTTTTATCCAATAACAGCGAAATTCTTCAAGACGTGTCTGTTCTGAACAGTTTCAAAATCTCAAGTGATCATAGGATGGTAAGATGTAAGCTATAACTAAATACTAGACTCGAGAGAAAGAAGTTTATCAGAGGAAAACAGAAATTTTTAGATCTGGAAAATCTAGGGAAACACAAATAGACATTCGAGATAGAAGAAATTACCCTTGATGAAAAAAAAAAAACAAAGAAAATGAAAGAAGAGGAAAATTACAAGAAGAGAATTCAGTACATAGAACTAAATAAACCCGTAAGGAAGAAAATAAGAGAGGATGTATGAAGGTACAACGAGCATCTTGTTAGAAATACAATCGAGGAAAACAAGAGCCTGAAGAAAAGCAAGCAGCAGTTCGTGATAGGAAAAAAGCAAATAATTATAGTTAAGAGACCAGACGGGACCTTAACACGAAATAAGGAAGAAATTATAAAAAATATTTGAAAAATTCTACAGAGAATTGTACTCCGAAGAAGAACTAGGAAAAGAAGATTCAGAAGAAAATGATGTAGAAGTTCCAGACGTAATGAAAGAAGTGGATAAAGTACTTCGAGGGATGAAGAACGGAAAATCGCCAGGAGAAGATAAACTCACAGCAGAGATGTTTAAATGGGGAGGTGAAAAGATGAAAGATGAACTTGCTCAATTATTCTCGATTTTCCTGAAGAAGAGAGTAATACCACGAAGTTGGAATAATGCTGTTATCATTTTGTTGTACAAAAAAGGGGACAAAGAACGCGTCGAAAACTACAGGACAATTAATCTACTGGCAGTTATATACAAAATGTTCACCAAAGTTGTATTGAATCATATTGAACGAGATTTACAAGGGAGGGTGACAATAGTTGTCGCTAAGATCCTAATAAACATAGTGCATCTGATAGAGGATGGTGAGATATGGAGAATACCAAAATTTAAGGTGCGATGGACAAGGGGGGAGGGGCGTAGCTATAGGGACGAAACCTAGAGATTCATAGAAGTTAAATAAAGGATATATCCACAATATTTCAGAATAAAGGACGGAACTTTCGGGAGGTGATTTCTGATATCGAAACAAGTAAAAAAAGTTCTTTTGAACATGGCTGAAATTACTACCATATGTCCTCCTTACATAATTGTACATGTGAAAAAATAGATTTTTATATTTTGTCCCATCAGAGATATCGGGCCTCCAATACACATAAAATACGAACTTTTGGATTTTCCAACATTCATAAAAAATTACTATTGAAGTTCGTCTGGTATCTTATCAGGATTTGAAGCCTAAACATTATCTTGTGATTCGCAGTGCAGTGCAGCATGCCAATGAATGATTTATAGTTCCTTATGTGTGATTATAATAATAAGTGCTTCACAGTAAGCGGTAAAATACCAAACACTAATTACTATCTACAACACTATAACCATGTGGTTGTGAAACAAGGTTTTGCATCTACTACTACATCATGTACAGTGCATCACTACAGCCATTTGTGTCTTTGTATATACACATTATGAGATGAACATGCATCCATGAAAACCGAAAACTTTGGGGGGGGGGGAATTAGTTGGGGGACGAAATTAGGGAAACAAATACTTGTAAATGGTAATATACATTACTTAGGGGACGAAATTAGGATGCAGTAACTTTCCTTGAAACACTAATATGCATGGGCGCCCATCTTGTGGTTTTCAGAGGGGGGCAAGAATAAAGTGGCAGTTTTTCTATGATTTACTAAAAGTTATCAACAAGATAACCACTACAATATTTACTAAATTAAGGGCGCAAAAAGAACCATATCATCAAGTACATTAAACCTACCCTCAAGTATACTGGAAGTTGATTGGAAATGCTTAAAAGAGTATAATAATATTAATGACTTAGTAAGTAAAGATATTATTTTTGAAATAATTATCAAATGTGTCCCCTGCAAAAATAAAAAAAGATAAAAAAAAATCTGTCCAAAAGTATGTATCCTGGTTTCATAAAAATAGCCTATAAGACCTTTAAATCAAATTCTGAAAATAATATCAATGATGATCCAGGTTAACTATGGAAATTTATTAAAAACAAAAGTAAACATCTTCCCCCAAATATATTAAAATTTCAAGGTCAGATTTGTGTAACAATGAAGAAATAGCTAATACGTTTTCACAGTATTTCCAATCAGTATTTGTATCCTCTTCTCAACCGTTCAGTAATTTTGATAGCAAATCTGAATACTGCCTGTTGATCAAGTACATTTGAACGAAATAGGAAAGGCTGTCAAGAATCTAAAATTCAAAACTACAGTTAGATCTGATGGTATACCCTCGTATACAGTGAAATGATGTATTGATAAATTTAAATATTCCCTATTGATTGCGTTCAACTTGGCACTAAAAACACGTATTTTCCCTAACAAATGGAAATCTGCTTTAGTTTGTCCTATACCTAAAACAAACAACAGACGAGAAATTACCAACCACAGGCCTATAGCAATCTTACCAGTCTTTCCAAATTCTCGGAACTGATTGTATAGCAACGAATTATTAATCATTTGAACGCAGTTATCTCAACTAAACAACATGCCATAGTTTCACAACAATCCACGGTAACGAACTTTACAATTGTTACAGATTTTATTGAAAACTCGTTGGACAAAGCAAAGCAAGTCAATGCAATTTATATTGACTTTGGAAAGGCATTTGAGAGACTTAATCACAATGTATTACTAGGTAAATTAAATCAGCATCACTTCTCTCTGCCTTTGATTAGGTTCATGTGCTCTTTTCTAACTAATCGCAGACGGTCTGTTCTATTTAAGGAAACACAAATCTGACGAATGTATAGCACTGTCATGAGTCCCGCAAGGCTCGAATCTTGGACCGTTGTTGTTCCTCTTGTTCATTAATGACCTACCGCAATTCTTACCAGATAATGAAAAAATGCTATTTGCGGATGACCTCAAATATATGCTAAAATTAATTCCATGAAGATGCCATAAAACTACAGCATAGTTTACTAACTGGTGCGTTATCAATCAACTTGCAATTAATACGAAATTTTATTATTCAGTACAAATAAAATGATTTATGGATTTAATAGTTAAATTCATAAGTAGGCCCGACGTAGATAAAAAATCTTGGTGTCATGTTTGATATGAAATTAACGTTTAACAGCCACATAAAAACTATTATAAATGAAGCTTTTAAAATTCTAGCATTTGTAATAAGAATGGGAAGAAAATTTAACGTTTCTAAATTAAAGAAAATATACTATGCTTTATGTTCATTTCTGATCTGTTATTTCTTAGAAAAATAATTCCAAATGGCTTAGACTACACAGACTTGGTATCATTGTTAAAGTTTCGTGTCCCGTCATTAAAAACTCGCGTAGACAACACTGGTCTCTTCCACTGCAAAAAGGCAAAGACAATATAATTATGAAATCACCAATCTGGAGAATATGTAACTACCTACAATGAAATGTGTAGAACTTCCATCGAATTGGATATATGTGATATGTCTTCGTCTTCGAACGCATTTAGAAATATTGTAATAAAAATGTCTGTAAATGAGCATTTTAAATATCGACACTCTAATTGGATTACAAAGCTTGTTGTGTTGACAATAAATATATAAATAAAATAAAATATAGAAAGTACATATAAACATTTTATTTTTGTTTTCTATCTTGCATAGTATAATTTTCTCCGGCTAGGGAGGGGCGAGCGCCCCCCCTTGCCCCCCATATGGGCGCCCTTGCTAATATGTAGTGTTTGAATTTGAATATGGATCTGTTGCACACAAGAACAGCACTTGGTAGCTATTGATTGTAGGATTGTAGGTGTGCTACAGCGTGTAGGACCGATGCGCTAGGAATGAAAGGCGGAAGTCGAGAAAAACTGTCAGTCCCCGAAGTATTAGGAGTATACCTCATATGATCTTATATTCTCCTGGTACAGGAGGACCACTAAAACGCCCATAGCACTGTTATTTCGGAACCGATTTGCACGAAATTTGACACCCCTATGGTTTAAGGTTCTCCCAATCGATTGGCACTATCAGCTTTACTCTGCGACACACCCTTCTTCCCAAAATCAAGGTACAAAATTATCCACTACTCTTCACTTCGCGATTTGAATGAAGCCTTTACATTCTTTAGTTGTTCCCAATACAATGCAGCAGGGCAATGAATGAACTGTAGATGCTTATATGTGCTTATGATGTTAAATGCTTCACTATAATACGATAATAGAAGCGGGTCTGGGTTATAATGTAAGACACCATTCCGGTATTCGCCTGGTCCTATACATTCCCTAATGATTCTCAATGCAGTGCAGTAGATGCTTATGGACGCTTATGAAGTTAAATGTTTACTATAATGCTAAAGTAGAATGGAAGTTGCTCTGGGTTACAATGAACCGAAACTTTGGAGTTGCATCGGAAATGAACAGTAAATGGTAATTTGCATTTATGAAAAAATAGATTTACATTGAGAAAATAGCTATGTTCAGTAAATGGTCATTACCATATGTTATGAATCTTGAACGTCTTTGACGTCGCTGAAATTCTCATAAATGGTAAAATGCCATTGACTCTGATATGCCACAACTGGCTTTTCGGTCCTACTTTCTTGTCCATTTTCTTAATTTGGTGTCATTAGAAATATAATTTCTGTTCGCACAGTGGTATCCAACCTATGAAGTGGGGTGGGGTGGGGTAGTTTCAAGGGGAACGCAGGATTACGAAAAGACAGAACAAGGCTTAGGCTGCTTTCACATACGCGCGAGAGCGAGGCAAGAGCGGAGCGGACAACACCCGCGTGGTTTAGAAATACATTGCGAGCAATTGGGCTTTCCACATCAGCGCGAGGCGAGAGCGGGTTTCTCTCGCTGCGGACGAAAAAACACCCGCATTTCCCTGCTATAAATTCGGCGAGACTTTCGCGGGAGCTGCCCGCAAAAAACCAAGCAAGACATTGAACTAAATGAGCCGTTTCACATACGCACGAGAGCGAGGCGGGCGTGGGCGAAAAGAGAGAACAGTGTTGCTAGGAAACACCACGAAATAGGCTGCATTTTCATCAATTACACCAGGCCGGTAGCTAGAATTGTTTCATTAAAAGCTAATCTTCTTGTTGGATCATAATAATGTTGATATGAATGTTCATAGAGCTGTAAACAAGAACTTATTTCTTTGTTATGAAGATGTATTGTCAGTTAAAAGAATAATTACTTATGTACATTTTTCATGAAATTGTAGTAGTTTCACGTCGAAAATTTGAAAGTGAATCATATTCCCGTTTCTCATATATCTACGGTATTAATAAACAACTATTTGTTCTGATTTTTGTACAAGCAGAAAACATTACACAGTCTAAATAAACTGAAGTAGGCTGGACGCACCGGAACTGTGTTTCGGCAAATCAGTTTGAAGACAGAGAACATTTCCTTTACTCATTTTCTGTTATACATTTTATTTACTCGATACTGTATTAATGATGATGATGATAGGTGTTCTACCCCAAGGCAGGTCTTTGACCCGAAGATCCCTGGGCAAGGTGAACCCAAAGTGGTTTGCCATTGCCTTTTATGGGATTATGACGTCCTGAGGATTACAGTTTAACGTGGGATCCGAACAATTTGTGTATCCACCGGGAATCGAACCCGGGACACCTTAATTACAAGGCTACGAGCTTAACTACTTATCCACCGGAGACACTACTGTATTAAAGGTCAATCTTTTTGCTACTTTAATTATTCTAAGTAATATTGGTTTCGACCCATACACATTTCAAATAAAGGTGAAAGAAAAACATTTTTTTAAAAAAATCTCGGAATTATTCCACTATTTCGACAGATATCCCAAACAAGCAAAATATATATTTTCGGTAGCAAATAGTCACAAAGCAACGGCAAGCCAATGTTGTTTTCTGAAGGACAACAAGCAATAATAATAATAATAATAATAATGATAATAATAATAATAATAATAATAATAATAATAATAATAATAATAATCTTTCGAGCTGAGCCATTTGTTCAAATATTAAGACTATTGATTTAAACCACACGTTTGGAACTAATATATATTTTTAAATAACGAACTATTGAATTAAAGGAATTTCCTTGGTAGTCATATTATCATCAGTGTGTCCATTGCCACCACGTCAATAAAACTTGTTACACAGCAACCCTGTTCGCAGAAATTTCCCGCGTAGTCAATGCCCGCGTTGATGTGAAAGGATCAGCGAGAGCGAGGCGGGCGCGGGAGACGAAAATAAAAAAAGGAAAAACAACTAAATTTGTTTTGTTATTCGCAACGACCACTAAACATTGTCTTTTACAAACCTTAGCAAACTTGAGCAATTTTAACAATGTACGAAGACCTTAAGATTGAGTACAAAGATGTAAGGAAACGATGAATGATTCTGTTTCAAGACAAGAAAAGTAAATGATTGTTCCACATAAATTCTGTTAAGACTTCAGAATTAGTCAAAGGAGTACTGCAGATAAGGGCCGTTTTCTGGCCCCTCAACCGATTTTAATGAATACTTGCTCGTAATATCTAGACAATATGATAGTTCCAATAATCCAAATCCTATGTCCATAGTACTTCCGGTTATCATGGATAGCGCGTCCGAAAATGACCACTTCCGGACTCTCATTTTTATCGTGTTGTTCAAAATAAATTCTGAAATCTCTATAATAGCTTACGCTATCAAATCCAAATTTCGTATGGAAAGTATTAATATAATGACCATGTTACAGTCTAAACCAAAACACTATATCTTTAACCGTTTTGGAGATAAAAATTAACTTTCTGATGTAAACGTTCAATTTTACTTATAAAAAATACGCCTTTCCCAAGAAACTTTGTGTTGTTTAACCATCAGCCCCCACTAGTTACAAAACTATACTTCGCTCAAAGAATCTCCATGACATGTAGAAGAACATATTCAAAAAACATTTTGTAACTGATGGGGGCTGGTGGTTAGAAGAAACATTTTATACTCTAAAGTTAGTACCTCACGTAGAAGTATATGTTTGAAATTCAGCTAAATAAACCATGGTATGTCTGAAAGTTTTTATGATACTCAAACCACATTTTGTGTGACAAGTACGGAAGTTATGGGCATATCACATTAAACATTTGTAGTTGATAGCTTCATCCGTGTTCGAAATAGAAAATATTTACTTCCTATACCGCTTACTCTAGGAGCACTGACGCTAAAGAATCAGAACACGTGCTTAATAACAACATCAAAGAAATGCGAGCATGTCTTCAAGAGAAAAACATTTTTGTAGTCAACAGAGGCATCCAGGGTTCACTCCATCTTCTATCAAACTTAGGTTTCTGATCTGAAATGCCCGAGTTCCTGAAGAAAGGACAAAAACCGCACACGACCTTGCAGGCAAGTAAATCAACGGTGGGATCTGCGAACAGCAGAGTTAAGCAGTGGAAGGCTCCGGATCATGTAATACCCAACACACAAATAGGTAATATAGAGTACTTTCGTATTGTACGTCATTTGCAACGTCTGTAGGTCTGCGCTTGTAAGAGACACGTCTACAGATGAATTTATCGCAAGAAAAATGCAGTTACTTGTGGAGAAATCAAATGGTTTACAAGAAGATGTCAATAATGAATGGTGGGATAGAGCTAAAAACACAAAATGTAGTTGTCACACAAAATGTGGTTTGGATATCATAAGAACTTTCTGCACGTATGATGGTTTATTTAGCCGAATTTCAAACGTATACTTCTACGTGAGGTACTCAACTTTAGAGTATAAAATGTTTCTTCTAACCATCAGCCTCCATCAGTTACAAAATGATTTTTAAATATGTTCTTCTACATTACATTAAGATAACATTAAGAAGTATCGTTTTGTAACTATTGTGGGCTGATGGTTAAACAACACAAAGTTTCCTGGGAAAGGTGCCTTTTTTTATAAGTAACATTGAACATTTACATAAGATAATTATTTTTATCTCCAAAATTGTTAAAGATATAGTGTTTTGGTTTACACGGTAACATGCTCATTATATTAATACTTTCCATACGAAATTTGGATTTGATAGCGTAAGCCATTCTGGAGATATCTGAATTTATTTTGAACAGCACTACAAAAATTAGAATCTGGAAGTGATCATTTTTGGACGCGCTTTCCATCATAAACGGAAGCGGTATGGACATAGGATTTGGATTATTGGAACTCTCATATTGTCCAGATAACACGTGCAAAATGTCATTAAAATCGGTTGAGAGGCAGAAAACGACCCTTATGCGCAGTACTCCTTTTCTGGTAAAATTCTCTATTTATTTAATATGTTAACATCCTAGTTAAGAAATTCTAGCTGAATCCAAAATGACGAACTTCAAAGTCGCCATGTTTTGCTGAAATGATCTGACAGGTTTCGCCTGTCCCGTATCACGTATGTTTTCGAACCCATAATTATTTTCTGTAGTGCTATAATCCACATCTGGTACATAAATGAATTATCCAGATCTATGTTTAAGAGTAATGTATTATATCACCACTATGAAGCACTGAGATATGCTCTTTTATCACCTAATCTAACAGATTAAGTTCATTAGCTTAGGTTGATTTAAATAGATGACTGAGTCTTAAAATAATTTGCTAACCACAATATAATGTTATTCCAGTCTTCTCTTACATATCCCTGGTCTCATGATACACTACATATGACACTCAATTACCACATCAGAACCGGGGTAGTATCTAATGTTCATCAGTAAAACCAAGATTTAAGAATATCTATAATATATAAATAAAGTTGAAACCATCTTATCTTCTAAATAAAAAGCACTATAAAAACACTAGATTAATTTTCTTAGATTACTCCACGTGATCAGCTATTCTCCTCATAAATTCCCTCACAACAAGCTTACATTTCGAATTCTTCTTTTCATTCATAAAGCTTGGCTTTATATTTCTTTTAGAATGAATAAATTGTAAGTAAACCTAATCCAGAAACATTCAATGATTCTTCAAAATCCGAAAGTTGAGCTGACGTATTAAACAAGAGCCCTTCCCTGTTTTATCTCTGGCGATAGTCAGATGTCCAATAAACATATCCACGCAGTGTTGTCCTAACATAGCTCAAATAATGGCATAATATCTTCAGTTTTATGTTCATACTCGATCACACTGCAATTTAAAAACAACCATTTTAATAACACATGTCATACAGATGTGTTATACACAGATGCGTCATAACAATGTATGTACAGAAAAAGCACACATTGTGACATTTTAAAATTTTGTTGTCGTTACCTGGAAACACTTAAAAATGCCCGTCAATTTGGTAAAGTATCAAAAATAGAATGAAATCATTAATATCTTGTCTATATTGGCCACCATATTGGAAGTATGAAAAAGTAAAATTATCTTGTTTCGACTAAATAAAAAATATTGTCATTTGATTTGAGTAGGAAACAAAATTACAAGATTTCGTACTGTATGGAACCCCCTGTTTATATATTATTTTCCAATGTATATGTTGCGTAGTTAACTGTGGTCTGAGGCTGTCACACTTATGAGAGGTAATGTGCCTTGGTTAGCACTCTTATAAGCAAAGCAGCAGTGATATGTAAGGTTGTAGCCAGGGCCTTAATATAGGCGTCTGGATTTCGCCTGTTGTAACAAGAAAAGGAAGATTCAGTTAGGATTACTGGCAGGGGAGTAGCATGCCTTCCCACTGACGAGCCACAAGATATAGATGGCTTATTATTGTTATTATTATTATTAATTTTATTTAAGGCATCATTTTCTATTATGTTCGTTATACCACTCCGTACGGTACTAATCTGAGCCCGATTATATAGTCCGTTATCCTGTTGAAACTTTGCTAAGATCTCGAAGAGGATGTTCTAACGTCTCTCGTTCAAAACTAATATTTGCCTTTCTTTGGTATTTCTTCTCAAAAAGGTGTACATGATTTGCTACGTCAGTAGAACTTTTATTTGATTGCTAGAAATAGTTGTTGGTTGGTTTTTAGTAACGTCCTAAACGAACATATGAGCTTTAAAGGTAGGATCTACATTTTTTGACAAAGTGGACTCCGGTACACTCAGTTCAAGAGACCCACCACCACCACGAAGAAAAGCTCAGTATATAATTATTTGTTTGAATTTGATTTTTTTTTCTTTTTGCCAATGTTTCCCGAATTTTATTTTCGAGTATGTTATGTTACTCAACAAGGGATATTTGTTCCGCCGTATTAGATCACTAGTCCAGTGCATTTAGACAGATTATGAGCCAAACTTGGACAAAAATAATAATAGAGAGAAACCACTTGAGATATGTTCAGTACGCTTTCCTGAACATATCCTGAAAATTTCCACCTTCTCCCACTTTGGGAAAATCCGCCATCTTGGATTCAATATGACGGCCAGAGCGAGACATCGACTTACACTTAAATGACAATATCTACTCACAGAAGTAAGTTGGAAACTTCGTTCTTGTGTCAGTTTCGAGATAATAGCATAGCTTAAGGAATGCAAGTCTGCATGCTTCCATATACTGCAGCCATATTGATAAACGGTGATAATTATGTAAAAATTAAGGTGACACTGGGTGTACAATTTTCGATAAGATGACATTACTCTCAGGAGCCTGCTATAATTGTTCCGTGTGCAAAAAAGTGCACTCACGTGTCTCCTCAATTTGATTTGTGATGCTTGCTTAAGGTTCTTAGAGCATAAATATTTTTGGATGCAACCGAAATACACCCTTCATCTCCTATTTCCTTTCCTACCGGAAGGTCGGCCATCTTAATGACTGTTCATATAACATGTTTTCCTTTCCTTGTGCCCTTTTTTGCCTCCTTCAGCCAAGGATACAACCAATCCATCCTTCGTGCTCTTTAGCGTTCAGTGCTCTAATATGTGTGGATTCTGTTGAGGATTCGGTTGCAGTAACCGTTTGAATCCAGTAGAGAAGACGATATAGAAAGTTCTTCCAGCGTATGTTGATTTTCATAATTCGCAAGATCATACGAATATTTCTTTTCAAAAATTAAATACAATATTCCTTATTTAGTATTCTGTTGTATGTTGTAAAAAACAAACATAATTTCCACAAAATATATGTTTGTGTAGCCTACCTACTTGTTCTGTTATCGTTAAGCAAAGAAGTCATATTTTAACTTAAATTTTAAGTTGTCAAATTTTCAGTTAATTGTTTGTTTGTTTTTTATTTAGAGAAATGTTCCTTATTCATTGTAGTTTCCAATTTATTTGTCATTGACACAGCATTTAGAAACCAGAAAAATTACTCTTTTAGAACAATAGCTGCTAGATTTTAATATGACAACGATAGGTAAGAAGGAAATAAGTATTACCTAGAAATTGACACAAGAACGAAGTTTCCAGCTTACTTCTTTAATAAGATATTGCTGCCTAAGTGTTACATCGGCTTCTTCACCTGGACGCCATATTGAATCCAAAATGTAGTCCTTATCGACCACATTTAGGTCATGTGACTAAATATTTTTTTTATGCTCTAAGAACCTTAAGCAAGCATCACAAAATAATGTCATCTTATCGAAAATTGTACACCTAGTGTCCCCTTAGTTTTTTAAGATAGACCAATATTATGCTGTATCACGTTTATGCCAATAAAGCATTATTGGAAAATGAGAAGAACTATATTATTTACATAATAACCGCCATTTTTCAATATGGCTACAGTATATGGAAGCATGCAAACTTGTATGCCTTAAGTTATGCTATTATTTTGAAACTGACACAAGAACGAAGTTTCCAGCTTAATTCTGTGAGTAGATATTGTCATTTAAGTATAATTCGATGTCTCGCCGTATTGAATCCAAGATGGCGGATTTTCCCAAAGTGAGAGAAGGTGGGAATTTTCAGGATATGTTTAGGGAAGCATAATGAACATAATCCAAGTGGTTTCGCTTTGTTATTATTTTTGTCCAGATTCGAGCCTAAATGCACTGGACTACACAGGGAAACGTGACAGACTGTGAATACAGTAATTCATTCAGGACAGCTCCCTGGTTGCTATTTTAACAATATGTAAAATGGTTAACTATTGGATTGAACACAGTTGGAAACAGCCTTAGGTTAATAAAGGTACATTGAGGGTCTTGAATTTATCCGTGATCCGCTTATAAATACTCATAATACGATGTCGACTTCAGAAGCCAAGGGATACAAGCGACATTCACGAGAAAAAAATAACTTCAAAGTAATATTTTAAATATAACCCGAAATGCATGTGACACAAAATTGTCACATTTTATACAAAAACATTGGACCTTAGTGTGTCCATGCACAAAAATATGACAATTTTGTGTGACCTTGAACTTTTTTTTTCTTAATCGTGAATGTCACTTGTGTTCCTTGGTTTCTGGAGTGAACATTTGATCTCAAAATTCAAGAACCAAACTTAACCCACTGAAGTTAATGTACTGTATACCAGAAAAATATAATTCTCTCTTCGTAAAACTTATGTGATAGATCCTTTCATGTTAAGGTTAAGAATTATTACTGTTACATTACGAGGTCAACAGGACAGAAGGAAACTATAGTTATACCATGCTTAAATGAAAATGTAAATGACCCTTATTACTTCCTTTTATTTCTAAATACCTCTCTTAGCAACATTACACACGTAACTTAAGAAGTACAAAGTGGATTCAGTTATGGCAAAACGAAGAAGAAGTAGCCATTTGTTGTCCCGGGAACAATTAGTGATAAAGTGTCTTAGGCATTGAAATGTCAGCGTAATGATGAACGATTACACCAAGTCTTTGTTCTTCCCTTTATTATGTCGTCTTCCCTATTCTACAGGTTGTTTATCACTTTGTCACACACGCACACATGTATATGTAATGTTTGTATGCGTGTGTGTCTGTGTGTTTGTGAGAGAACTAAAGATTTGATATTCTTTGGTATCAAAAGAGTTATTGGTGGGACTCACGTTAATTCCAATCGTCACGGAAATTATTATGGATAAAAAAAAAAACATAAAGAAAAAAAAGGGAAGACCCGCCAACATTAAAAGCGTTCCCACATGAACAGTTAAACAAACTCTTAGCAGAAGTCCAATGACTGGAAACACTTAACCTTCTTGGAAAGGTTTGCTTCTGTAGGTACTAACTGTTTAAGCTACTCACATTGTACTGTATTGTATTGTTTCTATTTCAATATTACGTTTTTTTTTTAAAGTTGATTTTTAACAATTTCTTTTTAAGTGTAAAGTTTATAAACCTTATTATTTTTTATGGTGTAACTTATTCACGTGAATCCAATATTATATAGTTCTCAAACATTTCAACCAAGTGCGTTTGCTTGCTGTGTTTTCTTTTAATTTTTTTTATATATATAAAATAAAGAGAAGATTCTGTAGAAGTAATGGGAAGAAAGTTCTCAAGAAACACATCTGTTAATGGAAGCTAATCGCGTGAGAAAATGAATGAAATAATATTATACATTTAATGAAAGATTTTTTTTTTTTATGAAGGGCTTGATGTCATGGAATACAACTGTATCTCCCTCAAGGTAGGATACCTGTATCCTCAAAGGTATGAAAACAATCTAATCTTGTAAAAGTTGCCTGTTTGATTTCAGGAAGTTAGAGGTATACCTACAATAATAATTGAGTTTCCAGCATACTTGGAGGAAGCATGTCTGTTTTTTTAATGGGAATGTCCTAGAAACGTCCCCTGGGTTCGAGCATCCTGCTTCAAGATTTTCTCCTCAGCCACAGCAGGTACCACAGTAATACCCTGAATCAGACAGGGTGGCTATTCTTTTCTTACATTCTTATATCCTTAAAATACTATAAAGTTTTTGTGTTAACTGTGGTGCTGTTGGATTAAAACACGCAAGTGGCAGTCATAATTGCGTTGAATTAACATCAGCATATCTTTACTATGTATCTGATCGAACAATGTATTAAACTAAAGGGCTAAAACACAATTCTACGGGTAAGAATTACTAAATGAGTGGTCCTATTTTAGTATACCTAGTCCACATGTATAGGCTACAGTTCCGAGTGCCAAGCTCAAGGTTTGATAGATCGCTAAACTGAGTAGGCCTACATGGTTTGTTTTTCTTACTTTTTACAAGAAAATATTGTTTCCCGGGAAAATCATATACCTAACATATAAACAAGTCAGCTCACTCTTGAATTTGGTGAATTTCATTAGACTCAATTCAAATGTGATCACTTGCACGATTTGGAGAGGTTTAGTGTGAAAATTGCTTCTTTAAGAAATCAAAAAAATAAGACGATTTCGCTAAAATCCAACTGTGTTTCTTCTTCTGACAGCCTATCTCAGCCATTAATTGTGATTGCGACCAACAACATTTGAGCAGAAATATGTGTAGCAGGTGTGTTGGTTCTGCAGCTGGAAAGAATTATCTGTTTGTACGACTTCAAAGTTTGATCCTCGGTAAGATTAATTGCTATAAAAGTACAGCCTCATAAGAAAGTACATAAGGGTACGTTCGGGCAAGTTACATGGTTTGTTTTCATTTTGCAGTTTTCCCTTCTCCTTTTCTATTTCTTTATTCTTTCTTGATATTCCTTCCTTTGAGTTTTCAGATCTTCTTCTCTCTCTCTCTCTCTCTCTCTTTCCTAGATTTCCATTTCTTTCTTTTGTCCTTCCAATTTCATATTTCTTAGTTGAGCTTCCTTATTTACCTCTTTTATTCTTCCCACTTCTTCTACTTGCCCAGCATCTAGGGAGTTTCGTACCAAATCCGCAGCTACTCTTCTATTTTCCATATCTTTCCCTCAGCACTAGAAGCTGACTCTTTAGACTACCTGGAAATGGACAAGCAAAAACACAGACAGTATGCCGAGAGAGCGACTGCGAGCGAAGACGGGTTAGAAAAAGTCAGATTCGTTATTTTTTCTTCTTTGCAAACAATAATGAAAATAAAGGCAAAAAAAAAAAAGGTTGTACTCACAGATTCCTTACTATGTCAATGCATACCTATAACAAAATCTTAATAGTAGTCTTTCCTCAGTATTCCGTGTAAAAATATTCAATTATAATTTCAGAACTATCATCACACTATTTCCACTAACAAAGTACTTTCGCGCTTTCTTGCGTTTTCCCGCAAATTACGGTACATTCTAAGGTTCGATGTAAGAATAATTCGGACTAAAGGATTAGCTACTGTCAAATAATACACACCATACTCCCTCTCTTCACACCAGTATATTAATTATTTTTTTAAGTACATCGATCAGTCCAGTATCACTTATATAGAGGTCAATGCAGTGCTACGAAAACTACTTCCCTTCAGAGTCGCGTTTCGCTTTTCATTTGTTTTATCCGCTGTGCAAATAGTTCTCCCTTCGCTGCAGTTCTTTTGTGCTTATAACTTTTTATTAAAGCAAAACATGCAGGTTTTTTTTTCTCGAAGATTTTACCGTTCTACAACATTTGCAATAGGCATTTTCTCTGTTAGTTTTTGCTTTTCCGGAGGCCGTGTACGGAAATGAACGTAAAACGAATTCGGAAACTGCGTGAGCGAAGTGTTTTATAATACGTTCCTGACTTTTCTTATAATAAAAGGAGAAATAATCAGGGCAGCCAGGTCCCTCAAACAGCCGAGGTTACGGGCTAAAGTCTCGTCTTCTCCGACATCTGTCGACAACCGTTGCCTTTTTGGTTGTAGATTTTCTCTTTGTCTAATAATCACACAATCCATATCCAAACTTTTGTTTTGTTTTTCTAGACGCCGCGCCTATTTTGAATTGAAATATATATATATTAAGTGAAACGTTACCTACAATAACTTCATTGCTTCTACAAGAGATGTCGCCTGCAGCAATAGCAGCAAGTGGTATGTATTCTACTCTTACAAGGCCATGACCACTGGCTGAGAATTTTTAATTTTCTTCAAATGCAGGGGGTCAAACATTAGGGAAATCCTCTTGTGATATCATGATGAACTGTTTTTCAATTTAGTTGGTTCTGACAAGCTGCTCAGTCTAGTTTTCTCCTTTAAGTTTTTTTTCTTTTAAATAATGGAAAAACTCATTAAGGCTGCAGCTGTAAAATTTTATGATTTTCTTGGTAACATGCAGTCATGTTTGTGTTTCATTTTCTCGACAAGCTTTTGTTTTGAAACCTGTTTTTTTCTAGTGACCGACTTTTTTTTCTGTTTAAACAAAAAAGACTGACGGTATTTACTACAGAAGTCGATAAATATGTATTAACATTCCCAGAGTGATAGTTGCAAGTTTTTGCAAAATGTTCGAAGAGAAATGATACCTGGATATGATACGTTGTCTTGCGGAAGAAAGAGGACACAGTCTCTGACGCAAATGCACTTTTAGAAAAAAGAAAGAAAAAGAAAGGAAGAGATTTGTTTCTTTGTTTGGAGGAGCTATTTTACAATCATTCCTTGTTTCAAGGAATCTAACGGATATTGTAGAAACGAGGCTGACTGCATATGATAGAAAATCACTTCTACGAAATTGGGGTACACAGGGCCGGATTTTTGCGTCAAGGCGCCCTAGGCCTACTTTTTCGCTTCCCACCTTCACATTATGAAAAAAATACTCTCCTCCGGCCTTTCGCCAATTATTATTATTATTATTATTATTATTATTATTATTATTATTATTAT
>JAGDQP010017585.1:24511-38201 GCA_022664845.1 Lepisma saccharinum | reverse complement strand
CCTATGTTTCAATAAATATCTCATTCCCACGGGTGGTGGGTATGGGAAAAAACCTGCAACATTGAAGCACAGTGTCCTGGAGAGTGGTTACGATAAAGGGGCGTAAGTACCCAAAAACTCGAAGTTGGGGGCGAGTACGTAAACGAGGCCGAGCGAGCGAGTATATATATTATACGCGTACAAAAAGCTGTGAAATCCGAACAAAAACACCAGAGGTTCAAAAAGTGGAGCCAAGTTCTTTAGCCCTAAAAAGGTGTGAAATGGGAGACGGATGAGCCAAGTTCCTTGGTGACAGCATGTAACAGGAACAAAGGAACTTGGCGCGAGGTGGCAGGTTCATGATCCTCAAGCTATAAGGGCGGTGGGGATCCTAAAACCCACTATGTCCACCGCCACCAACCCTAATTCTGTTGCCAGCTCGCGCGAAGTTCCTTTGTTCCTCTTACATGCTGTCACCAAGGAACTTGGCTCATCCGTCTCCCATTTCACACCTTTTTAGGGCTAAAGAACTTGGCTCCACTTTTTGCATCTCTGGTGTTTTTGTTCGGATACATATTTCATGCTGAACGTTGTCTGATATTTAAAATCCTAATTTATGCAATCCAAGTATATTTTAAAAAACATAGAGTTAAATATTTATTCTTAACCATATGATAATAGAATAACATGTGTGCGTATGCAAGGGCACACAAATACAAACCAATAATTATTTTAAAGATGTTTACAAACAATGGCAATTAAACTATTTCTTGCTGTAAGTAGAATGCATATTAGAACTATTTCTCTGTCGCGCAAGCTCCCTTATTGCCCACTGTGTAATAAGCACATGTAGCAGTATGTAAGCTTATTTATTCTGGCTCCGGAGTTGAAAGGTTCTGTAGGATTCCTGAATAAACAGGTAATTTGTTTCTCTTTCCTTGCTTCCTTTGCTAACATTATCCTTTACATACACGGTATCCCCTTTCCTTAGGACGAGTCCATACACGACACCAATAAAAGTATTTTGTTTTGCTTTGGTCATTGTTCCATACTAATAACGTTTGTCCTTCAGCAACCACATTCCACGCCAGAACCGGAGCAGTAGTAATAACCTAGTCTATAGGGATACTCGGGGACGCGACAAGCTTAAAATCCTTACCTAAGCATAATATTATGTTGTGTTAATTATTTTTATTTTTGATTGATTTCCTGTAGGCTGTTCGTTTGTTCTTTTTAATATTTCTTACTTTTCAGTGCATATCTAAAGTGTGTTTCACTTGTGTGTATCACTTGCACCTATATTTATCAAATCCTTATAGTCAATCCAAACATTAAGGGGACCGTTTGAGTGGTATAATGCAATGCAATTATTTGCATGTGAAAGAAATGTTTTTTGGTTTCTATTACCGTTTTCTACACAATTATCAAAAATACTGCTACTAGACCATTCCTGGTGACATAATGTAATTATGTCATAAACTAAGGTTGACGTCATTCAGCTCGTTTAAGACAATTTGTGCTTTAATGGAGTTTGTCTTTCAGTGACGTCAGTCAGTATTAATAGTGGTTTTACTTGATTGTAGTTGTTCTTGTATAAAAATTATATGCAATTTCTATTATTCTTTTATGTTTTTTTTTATGGAAAAAGGTATTTAATACATTGTAAAAAACGACGGTGTTCATCAGTATGGTTATAAATCGTATATAATTAAAATTACTGAATAGCGAATACAAGGAGGACTACAGGAAATAATGAGGGTACAAGTTTGAATGGAAATACTACAAAAATGGTATTATATGTGATATATATATGCTCTTTTCTTACATGCTTTGTCTTATTTGCAGTGCAGTGAAACCTTAAACTGAGAATCTACCCTCTGATTTAGTTCAGTGTAGGATGTATTACAACTATTCTCTATTGTCTTGGAAGCTGATTGCTATTGAAGCCAATTTTGAATATAAATGTTCACGACTTGCTAAGTAAAGTTAATAAATAAAGAGAAATTCTATTGCAACATGCATTCAACATTGAATAGCTATAAACTATGTGGAGATGTTAGTAGGTATGTAGACTTAGTTCATGTATAAGTGAGTCTAACCTTTCTTAACCTAATCTAATTTAGCACGATCTTCTGGGTTAGTTCATTTGATAAGCAATTGCTTTATTCGTTGAGATATTCTTCATTCGCACATATACCTACAAGTTACGATTACTCTTCCCTTTTCTATTACGTACTATCAGATAAATTATAGCAGAAATGGCACAGTCACTGGCAGTTTTGGACACCGCTGCGCAGCAAGAAATAGATAAATTCGATATTAGTATATATTTATTAGTGTAGTATGTATTCCTGACACTATGGATATTAGTGTGTATTTAGAGAGATTTGACACTTTTTGTGAGATGTGGGAAGTAGATGACCGGAAGGTGTTACTGTTCCTTTCATTAATCAGTCAGGAGTTATATACAGTCATCAGAGATCTAGTATCACCTGAGACCGTGAAAGAGCAATCTTTTGCAATGATATCCGAAAAGCTAAACGATCACTTTGAATCCAAATGTAATGTTGATGTTGAACGATTCAAGTTTCATTCAATTAAGCAGTTACCAGCTTAGTCGGCTAAGGAATTGATTATTAATTTAAAGAAATAAGTCGTCAGATATAAGTTTGGGGATTCCGCAGAGAACCTCATGGGTGACCAAATTGTTATTGGAGTTAGGGATGAATCAGTTCAGAAACGTTTGTTGTCCTATGCTAAATTGACATTGCAGAAAGCAATTGAGATCATGCAAATCGAAGAGCAAGTGGAAGAGGATTCGAGATGCTTTCACTCAAGGTTTCGTTCATCTACTGATTGATTCCAATTGCATGACAACACAAGGTTAGGTCAAAATTCTAATTGGAATGTTCGTTCCAATACACAAGTATGTTACAGATGTGCTAACAGTCACTCTGATTTTAAAAATTGTCTTCTGCCTTATGTAAAATGCTTCACCATGCACTCACAGGTTACTTCGGGACAAAAAAAAGAAAACATACATATATATCGAATTGAGAAATTTAATATTTCTTTCCGAAAGTAGGTTGAAAATGTTCGGAAAATAAGTTTCAGTCATTCTATTTTCTCCCCCAAGACAAAGAAACGAGGTTAAGATGTAACGTAGCTTTTAAGGTTTCTCTAAAACTCGTCGTAATTAATTATTAGCAATGTTTCAATTTTTCGCTTAAATGCGTATTAGGAATCGGGATGACTTCATTAGCAGCGAAACCCATTTGAAAGGAATAAAATAACAAAAACACTAAGTTCATGGTTCTATTAAAACACAAGGATTTATAGCTTATATTAGATATTCCATATGCAATTTTTTTCGAAGAAGGATGAGGAATCAAACACTTTATTTTGGATGTTATATGTTCTGTTTTATTCGAATAACTTAGAAACAATTAATTACCCATTATATTTCATTAATTTTGAATGTTGGAATAAGGACGTGCATGACAAACTAAATAAGAACTCATTGTCAATCGAGTGTTTGTAACCAACTCAATTTAGTTTCTGTTTGTGTACTGAGCACATTAAAAATACTGACATCCGAACAGGTCAATACACACAACATCATGAAGTTTGTATGAATTGTTTTTCGACATACACAAATAGCTGACGGTAAACATTTATACAATGTAGAATTTTATGTGAACTAGTTGAACAAGGACGAAAGATAAATTGATTTTGCAATTAAATATTTAGTCTCTGTACACAATACTGTACACAGAGAGACATATGAAACAAAAGAGTGAATATTCCATTAAAGCAATTACAATTTGAACATTTTATTTTAATTTCACAAGGTTAAACTAAAGGCTTTCTAGACTGATGCTGGCGACAGCTTCGGCAACTGGGAGATTTCTCAATTAATGGATCACACAAAATTTTTAAAAAATAGTTTATTTTAGTTCTCTTCAAAAATGAGAACGCTGTTCTTCCAACTTACGAAATTGCTTTTATCGTTGCTAGAAGAGGTCGAGCCCGTACATTCGATCTTTTGATTTTATCTACGGCAAAAGTGATAAAACCACAAATTTTGTCCCAGGCAGCACAATAACGTCATTTTTACGTCATATGAAGGTCAAAAAGTGCTGCATTCATATGAAAATGACGTCTCTGTCCTACTAGAGGTTTGGTGATGTCATAATGTAACAACACAGTGATTCGAAGTAATTACAAGACAGCTCAAATAGTTTGAATTTGAATTCATTTATTGTTTTCAGGCATTTCAGGCTCAGGCCGCTGGTTCAAAGCTCGAAGAAAATCTTGTTGGATTTGTTACGTAACAGCGGAAGCTCACACTAAAGTTATTACTTTCAGAAAAGAAAAAAAAAATGTGTCAATGGTTTTTATTTCTTCGCGTGTGACGGCATTTAATATAGGGCCGATCATGAATTAATATTGACCAAAAGAGATTTGCAATTTGGAAGTGTAAAGCCACAGGGTTGGCGCATTCCATTACCTTTGAAAACTAGATGTTTTATTTCCGTGTTGCATTACTTTAATATTCCATTCTGGTTTGATATTTTAATCTTTGTAATAGCGAAATTTACCCTCCTTTTTCTTGAAACTGTGTTCAAGACTTTCCTTCATAGAACCCTAACTTACAACGGGTGAATGACAAATTAGCGCCAATGAAAAAATGTCTTCCATGGTGGAATTGCACGTTATTCACCAAAACTTGACATTCGTTATCTCCAATAAAGCTGCTTCTGTTTTGATGGCAACAAGACGTTAGAGATTGCGACGTCAGGAAGCGTAGCTAACGCCACCTGAGACCGTCACAAGAAATCAAACAAAATTGCCTCCTTTAAAGCTAAAGAGACAAAAGACAAAAATGTCATAAAATGTACAAGTGACGGAAGAGGGTATAGGTTACCTACCATAAATAAGCAGAAAGTGAACTGACTTGAATGTAAGGAGTTTAACTGTTACGTGATATTTACATAAAAATAACAAAGTTATTAAACTACACGTCATCTGCGTTAACCATCAGCCGAAACCTCTAAACATGAATTACACATATACTGTATGTTCTTTCAACGAGAGACAGCCTTTAAGTAAGTAAAAATAAATTTTTGTAAGGCTAATAAATTGTTTGTCCTAGTCATGAGGACATAGTTGTTTTCATATTCATGAATTAAAACAAATTTAACGTGAATTTTAGTGTAAAATTGTATATGACGATTAGCACTCTAGACTAGGGATGGGCAAACGGGTCCGGGTTTCGGATATCCGGATCTAGGATATATGGGACATGGACATATGCACAGTAGCCTTTCGTAATTCGTAATTTTTTTCTCGTTTACCAAACGATAAGTATTCTGTTGTTTTTTTACTCTTCAATTTGGAGTATTGAGAGGGCTAGAGAGGGAGGGCAGTCAAGGGCGCCGATTCCGGGTGGGGAGGCTTTGGGGGCCCTGGCATCCCCAAAGTTGAAATGGGCTCCCCTAAGGGTGGGGGGAGCAAATGATAAGGTGAAGTCGGTTCTCCTATTTCTACAGTACACGGTCATTCGTTTTCCCCTTCTACTAAGCTTATCTCCCTTTGGAAAATCGATTTCGTTGATAAATTCCTCCCTAAAACTTGTGTGCTACAGTACTTATATAAATTACATCACGTATAATACCCCCTCGACTGGCTAAAGGAGTTAATTCGTGCATTGCTTGTGTTGTTTCTGGAGTTCCGTGCATAACATCGATAAAGACCATTCAGTAAAAAAAAAGGAAAGAAAAGAAAGAATTAAGGAAAAAATGAAAACATATTTTCTGTCGTTTATCCCTCGGAGCGCCAAGATCGGGAAGATCGGGTCAAAAATGACCCATACAGTCAAAATATTATTTTTGTTCATTAGGTATTAAATGGAAGAGTGAAATTCTGTGTACTCCGCATACTGTCAGCAATGTAATCGCTTCATTTGCAAGAATCAGAATACAACAGATACCGTGCGCTTTACATGTGAGAGTGAAAGAGGGAGGAAGTTTGATTCTGATAGTTTTATATGTCGTACTTTATATGTGTAAATAAGTAAGAGACTCATGGTACGGTACCTTAACTTTTGTGCACTCATGAAAATGGTTGCAATGTTAATAAGAGATATTATTTTTTTTCTATATGTTTCATTATTTTATAGTATCTACTTGAAAAACTAAAATACAATAAAAATAATACAATCAATCCAATAAATACCATACAATGAATACACCCATACTCTAAAATTCCTTGATTTTGAACAAGTACTTTATTTCATACGAGAAATATACATGCGTCGAAAATGACTCATCATGACGTTCCGTGAGATGAAATTACCTTAGCGTTCCGAGGGTTAAGGACCATTGATCGTGATTTTGTCATATACAAACATAATTTAAGATAAAGAAATATATACAAGAAAAACAAGCGACAAGAAGAACTCACACAAAAGTAGGAGTGGACTTGCACTTGGAAACATATCCTTCAAACTGCTGTTTGGATGCAATTATTTTCTGCCGTTAATACCGTAATTTTGAGTTTCTAATACAACTTATCAACAGGGAAACAATATACAGCGAGAAAAAGTATTTGGACAAGTTCGGCAAAGAGGAAATCAGACTATCACACGTAAAACATTGACCGTTTCGAAAGCTCTTGCCCTTTTATGATAATTTGGATACCTTAGATAGAATAGTATAGAAATAACTAGCACTCGATACACGTGCAAGGTAACAGGCAACGAAAGAGTGATAACTACGTAAATTAATGGCAAAAAATGTATTTGGACAACCCCATACTACTCTCAAAATAAATGTTCTAGGTATCCTTTTGTGCACGAGAGCAGTCTACTTAGTGTATTTAAGCAATACACACAGTGTCAGGCAAGCCAAGCTTGTTGGAAAGTCATGCTTGACCGTTGGGTACATCATAAAGCAACGTAAACAGAGCAATTATTGCAGAATAGAATCAGTTCTGGCCAACCAAGAAAACTAACTGCCCGGAATGAAACTTACATTCTTCATTCTGTGAACAATACTCAAAGAATTAGGCTAAAGATTTGGCTACTTCACTCGACTATAATATGTAAGTTCATGTTAGTAATTCACTGAACGACCTAAAATTCTTTGAAACAATTGGGATTTAAAAAATGTGTATTCAGAGTATGAATACTGGCCACTCTATTAGTAATTACACAACCCCAAATCTTAACAGACCAACCAACATTTTTACCAGTTACACCAATGTTCTGCTTTCTGAAAGTTTCATTCTTCTTTCGCCACACGTCCTGATATCCATCACTACAATGCAAGTTTATCTTAGTCTCATCCTAGAAAAATAATAAACTTTTTCCAAAATTCCAGGCACTCATATTGATATTTCTTGGAAAATTAGAACTTTTTCTTTCTGCTTTCTTCTGATATGCATGTTTTGTTTCTGATTACACATCTTCTGAATCCATTTTTTTTTGCTCACATCTACACATCTTTAACATTAACTTGTATATCCTATTCAAGTGAAGTAACCAAATCTTATTCTTTGAGTTTTGTGCATAGAATGAAGAATGTAGGTTTCATTCCGAGCAGTTAGTTTTCTTAGTTGACCAGAACGAATCCCCAATAATTATTCTGTTTTATGTTTCTTTATGATGTATCTAACGGTAGAGCATGCTTTTCAACAAGCTTGGCTATGTCTCAGTACCTTTTGCCTTCCGCAGGTAATTTGAAATTGAAGCGAGTAGTTCCAATGTTATTTATCTCAATTTGTTTCCCATGCTGCTTCTTTATGCCTGACACGGTGTGGATTGCTTAAATACACCACGTAGAGTGCTCTTGTACACAAAAGAATTCCTAGAACATTTATTTTGAGAGTAGTATGGAGTTGTCCAAATACATTTTTTTCCATTCACTTACGTAGTTATCACTCTTTCGTTGCCTGTTACCTTGCACGTGTATCGAGTGCTAGTTATTTCTATACTATTCTATCTAAGGTATCCAAATTATCATAAACAGGCAAGAGATTTCGAAATGGGCCACGTTTTGCGTGTGATAGGTCTGCTTTTCCTCTTTGTTGAACTTGTCCAAATATTTTTTTTCTCACTGTGGGTGAGACAGAAGCTTCTTGAACCATGCCTGTCGAGAGCAGTAGTGCGGCGGAAGGGTGAGCCGGATGGAAAGAGAATCACATTTGGGAAAGCTGGATAACTCCTCTGCATAGACTAACATTAGTTTATGTTATTTCCTAAGTTTATTTTCTAGTAACAGCAGAAACTTTGTTCTTATTAGTTAGAACATAATATGTTTAGTGAATTTTTTTAACGTTATACAAACATTGTCAAATTCTGTAATAGCTGGGGAAGCCTTCATAATGACTATATGTATACTATTATATGTGTTTTTATGAATATACAATATTTGGCAAAACCTGAATCGGATTTACATCATATTCTTAGACCCTCGTCTGGAAAAAAAAATCTGAATGGCCCCCCCCCAAAGTTACAGAGAAATCGACGCCCTTGAGGGCAGTATCATAGAGAGATAGAGAAGAAATTGCTGAGTTGTGCAAACAAGGATTGCAAGAATATTGTTTTTGAAGTCAGTCATATAATATTCCGTCACTAATACATATATTGGAATTTGAGTTTTAAATTTTATTTATGGTCTTTTAGGCATAAAGGCTCAGGCTGATATAGGGAATGGGAAAGGGTTCAGGAAGGTGTCAGCCAGGACCCATGTTGAAGGTGCCATCCCGGCGTTTGCCCAGTGTGACTGAGGAAAAACTCTGGGAAAACCTCAGTCAGGTTGGTCGGCCGCTTAGATCGAACCCACGACCTCCAGAATGCTACACAAACACTCTACCACTGAGCCACGGCGGCTCAGTACGTACATGGAGTGACAGAAAAGGAAAACAAATAGTACCTTTTTCCTATTCTAGCCCCACCCTTCCCCATCACCAACTCATCTATATCCACATGCCTTCCTAGTTCCTACCCTTTGCTCTGTGACGTGGTTATTCAGACACTACGCAATTAATATTACGTTGTAAAAAGGAAAGAAGAAAAGCCGCCCTTTTATGCGTACAGAGATGTAAGTTAAAAACGAAACTACCGTAAGGCTTTTGGCCTTAGGTCTTTATACTGGGATCGATGGATGTAGCAATGTGAAGAAATGAAAGGCGAGAGGTTTTTAGAAACGGTTTAAGTTTCGTCTTAGAAAGAGAAGTTACACTCAGTAGCGCTTTTGACTCACCCGATAGTTTCGTTGAAGTCTCGATGGCTACTAACCCTTATTAGCCTATTCACTGGTATAAAGTTAGCTAGTATAAGTTGTGTAGGCAACTCGTGTCTCGGAACGAGAAGTTATGACTGACTTAATGTTCCACAGTACTTCACTATTTCGTCAGTTCTCTTTTCCCCTTTTCGGCAAAGAGAGGCGCTTGGAAACTAAATTGGTCAGCAGATTTTCAGGGGACGCTGATGGTTCATGCAGTGTAAGTGCCATGTTTTCAACGAAACTGCGCGGGACGGTCTTTTTTGCGCTATAAACATATTTATTATTATTTCATTACATAAACGTTGTATAACAGGCGTTACGTACTGCCTGTTATGTAGCTTTGTGCATATCTTGCTGTTTCCGTATAATATTGTCTATGTAAAGTATTTACCTAACAGAATCAGCATTGAATAATCACGCGATGGAAGAATTGTTCCTTTAAATGTAATTATGTGCTATGCATGTATGTCCTTAATAAATAAACAAGTTCTGGTGCCAGGTTCGAAACCTGGGAGGTCTTGTACTACTTTGCAAGATGCAAGATGCATTTGTTTTGAGAAATAAAATATATATTTTAGAAATTATGAAAGTGCTCGGTATAGGGTGCTCAATAAGTGTACAGGGGTTTGAAGTCAGTTTACTGTTCTATGGTCTTTTGGTCCATACATCCAAATGCAGGATATACTTTATGGTCCTCAAGGTATCAACGATTAGTCTCTTGATCATCCCTTTTCATCCCTTTGGTAAAACATACTAACTTCGTTTCTAATGAGCGTTGAAAAAATCGTCCCTATCAACTTGCTTTCTCTAACATGGAACTCTGTCATTTTTCCACCTCGAATCGCCCCCAAATTTGCACCAAGCATGCAGTGCAGATAGAACACAGACGGTAGCTTTTGTTTCGCAAATTGTCGGAACATGCTTTCAGAGCTCGTATGTATGTCGATATCTGTCTTAAAGAGACAAAAGACAAGAAAAGCCGGAATATGTAAAGATCAATTATTTACCCACCATAACGAAAAAAATTTGATTTCCTCCCTTCTATACTTGGGGCATATACCGCATATTTAATGCAGCTCAAAAGTTCTTCGTCTTAATTTTAAGGAACAGCGGTTCACTGCCTTTCTGTTTATTGTTACCATGCACATAGTTAAATTTAGTATTTTAGTCACCTATGTTATCCCCTGGACTGAATTATATAAATTCATATTTTGGTTATCTCAATTATTGTGTACTTAAAAGAATTAAGTATTTAATTTTCGCTGAACATTATTTGATATATACAGCTTTTGGATACACAATGTTTGTACATTCAAAGATTTAGGTCAAAGCATTTGTATTTGTATCACAATATTCTAAGTACACAAATACAAAAGAAATTATAATTTGGCGTATTTATTCATTTAATTAATTGTTATATCCTCGGAACTAATTTTGTCTTAGCGATGGTTAAGTAACTTCCTCGAATATCGGCTATATAAATAGCTGCATCGCTATACAGAATCATTCACTTTTAGGTAGGTTTCGAAGAAAAATATACTTATTGAGATCTATACGATATGAAAGTATATATTTATATATTAACACACTAGCGGCCATAATTTTGAAGATATTTGAACCAAATTTTTATGTTCTTTCTAGGCTTAATAGCTCGGTTAAGTTCGTTAATGAGCAAAATCGGTCGCCATCTTGGATCCAAAATGGCCGCCGAACCCATTGTTATATAGAATACACAGCCTAAACCACTGGGGCTATTGAAATCAAATTTGGCATAAAGGTACAACATCACTTTTTGATTACGAAAATGTTACCTAATTAGTTCAAGAACGCCATCTTGGATCCAAAATGGCCGAAGTAAGAAATCTATTTTCCATATCGTTTAAGCTAGAGATACGAAATTTGACATAAAGGTGTATTGTCACTTGTAGTTCAAGAAAATATTACTAAATGTTGAAAAAGTCGCCAACTTGGATCCAAAATTGCTTCCGCAAAAACCCAATTTCCAAATCATTGAAGGTAGAGAAACGAAATTTTCTTTGAAGGTGTATGAGCAAGAGTAGGTTACAATAAATGGGGCAAACCTTCAGTTTGGGGGCGCAGCTCTTGTCTTGTGAGGTATCGTTGAACAGTTCTTGATGAATAATCTACAAAACAATAAATAGTTTCTCGATAGCTCTCATATAAGGCGAGATTTGAATTTTTGAAAATAAAAAAACTTCGAGATCTACCTCAGCCTGTGGGCCTACCGAAATTGATTTTTTTTTGTGCTTCAACTCAAACTGTTGCTAGATTGTCTTCAGACGGGTAACCTAGAGTCAAACGTAGGTTTCCCAACCTAGAGCCAAATAAATCATTCTATAACTGGCTATCGTTATTTTCTTCTACCTTATGATGAGCAGGTATAAATTGAGGTGAGTTTTTAGTAAAAAACTGAATTTCTGTTTTTAGCGTTTGTTTCCTTCTTGAAATTGCTGGTTCATTTTTTCTAAACTATGTCTGTGAATTTTATGGATTGTTTACTGAGCGTACTGATTTCACTGCCTCAAAGGAAAAAAATCCGTTTCGGTAGGCCTACAGGCTAAGGTAGATTTCGAATTTTGCTTTTATTTTCAAAAACTAAAATTTCGCCTTATATGAGCGCTATCGAGAAGCTATTTATTGTTTTTTTTTAATTATTCACCAAGAGCTGTTCAACGATACCCCACAAGACGTATATATATATATATATATATATATATATACCCAACCTGTCTGGTCAGCGTGGGAACAGTAGACCAACTCCTCCCTTCGGGGAGAGGCCTCATCCACTAGTGGATTGAATATGGCTGTGATTTATTTATATATACTCGCTTTGTTTAGCTGAGAGCGCTGCACCCAGACCCGCGTAGGGGATCGCCCCCAACTTCAGTGCTTTTGAGAGGATGCGCCTCCTTTATCTTAACCAAAATCTCCCTGCAGCACGACACCACCATGGTGTCCATCTGCACCCTCCCACAAGGGGCTGCGCCCCCAAAGGGGAGGTTTGCCCCATTTATTGTAACCTACTCTTGGTCATACACCTTCAAAGAAAATTTCGTTTCTCTACCTTCAATGACTTGAAAATTGGGCTTTTGGGGCGGCCATTTTGGATCCAAATTGACGACTTTTTGAAAGTTCTTTTATATTGTCGTGACCTACTTGTGATGATACATCTTCAAGGAAAATTTCATTCATCCAGGTCAAACGATGTGCAAAATGGGATTTTTGGCGGCCATTTTGGATCCAAAATGGCGACTATTTCCAAGTCTTGTAATATTTCCCTAAACTACTCGTCATAATGAACCTTTATGCCAAATTTCGTTTCTCGAGTTCAAATGGTTTGGAAAATATTTTTAGGTCCACCAATTTGGATCCAAGATGCTGTCTTTGGATTCATCATGTAATATTTTAGTAACATACAAATGATAATGTATAGTGTTGCCAAATTTGATATTTCTAGCTGCAGTCGTTTAGACTGTGTATTCTATGCAACGATGGGTTCGTCGGCCATTTTGGATCCAAGATGGCGACTTTCTCAACATTTCCTAATATTTTCTTGAACTACTAGTGACAATACACCTGTATGCCAAATTTCGTATCTCTAGCTCAAACGATATTGGAAAATAGATTTCTTGCTTCCGTCATTTTGGATCCAAGATGGCGTCCTTGAACTCATTAGGTAACATTTTCGTAGTCAAACAGTAATGTTTTACCTTTATGCCAAATTTGATTTCAATAGTCCCAGTGGTTTAGGCTGTGTATTCTATACAACAATGCGTTCCGCGGACATTTTTTATCCAAGATAGTGACCGATTTTGCTCATTAACGAACATAACCGAGCTATTAAGCCTAGAAACAACATATAAAAATTTGGTTCAAATATATTCAAAATTATGGCCGCTAGCGTGCTAATATATAAATATATACGTATATATATGTACAGGGTGGTAAGGTTACGGACCGACAAATTTCTGGAGGTAATAGTACAGTGAAAAATAAAGAAAAAAGCCGAGACAACAGGGGGGAAATTCCGAGGCGTTACGGAGCTACAGCCAGCCGAAAACGTGGGAAAATGAATTTCAGAGCGGATTATTGCGAAGACGAGAAATCGGATAGTAGGCGGTTGAGAGTAAATTAGAGGAAGTCACACCCGGGCCATCCAAAAATGCATATTGGAAAATCCTACAAACAGGGCGCAAGGGATTCCCCAAAAGAAGTAGGGGATTCCCAGAAAGTTTTCCGAGTAAAGATGGGTCGAAAGGACCACAAATGGCATGAGTTGTCAACAGGTAACAATAATTCATTGCCGGCACATCGATATCTCAACGAGAATTCATGTTATGACCATTTTTTAAAATAATGCGTGGTTGCATATTGGACAGGGCTGATAATTAAAGACAGTC
>JAGDQP010017585.1:560-19511 GCA_022664845.1 Lepisma saccharinum | reverse complement strand
AAGGAACTTGGCTTATCCGTCTCCCATTTCACACCTTTTTAGGGCTAAAGAACTTGGCTCCACTTTTTGCACCTCTGGTGTTTTTTGTTCGGATAAAAATTACATCACGTATAATTACATCCCGTCTCCTGGCTAAAGGAGTTAGTTCGTGCATTGCTTGTGTTGTTTCTGGAGTTTCGTGCATAACATCGATAAATACCATTCAGTAAGAAACGAAAAGAAAGAATGAATGAAAGAAAAAATTAAAACATATTTTCTGTCGTTTAACGCTCGGAACGCCAAGATAAATGACCCATACAGTCAAAATATTATTTTTGTCCATTAGTCATTAAATGGAAGAGAGGAATTCTGTGTATTTTTCACGTATGTGTCCAAAAATTTTATAGTAGAAAATGACGTTAAACCCATGTATATATTGCGTAATAATTTAAGAAAATCAAGCATGAGTCAATTTGACCCAGTCTTGGCGTTTCCTGTAACTATTTTTAAATGTCATTTATATTAAAATAACAAGTTGTTGTGGGTTCTAATCACGTCTCTTTCCAAACGACCTACACTTTATAATTTCTCAATCAAGTAGCGAATAAACGTGGACGATGCTGCTTGTGTAGTGGTAAAGCCAAGTACTCCGCATACTGTCAGCAATGTAATCGCTTCAGTTGCAAGGATCACAATACAACAAATACGGTGTTCTTTATACAGTATGTGAGAGTAAGACAGTAAGATAGTTTGATTCTGGTAATTTGTATGTAGTATTTTTCAGGGGTCACGGTGGCTCAGCCGGTAGAGCGCTCACCTCTAGCGCTAGGGGTCGTCAGATCGATCCCTGCTCATGTCATGTAAGCTTTGTGGTGGACAAACACCGTGTGCGTGGGTTTTCTCAGGGTGCTTCCACTTTCTTCATTTCACCAATTCATCCCATCATTATCCATACGGCCTGAGCCATAGTTGCCTAAAGGCCTTAAAATAAATTCAATATGTAGTACTTTATATGTGTAAATAAGTAAGAGACTCATGGTGCCTTCATTTTTGTGCAGCCATGAAAATGGTTACAAGGTTAAAATGATGTATTGTTTTTTCTGTATTTTTCATTATTTTGTAGTGTCTACTTGAAAAAATAAAATACCTAAGTACAATAAATAAATACAATACAATGCAATAAATACAATACAATGAATAGACCCATACTCTAAATTACCTTGATTTTGAATAAGTACTTTATTTGATACGAGAAATATACATGGGTCGAAAATGACTCATCTTGGCGTTCCGAGTACTAGGGATCATTCATCGTGATTCTGTCATATACAAACATAATTTAAGAAAACGAAAAGAATATGCAAGAAAAGGAGTAGACTTGCACTAGGAAATATGTCCGCCAAACTGCTGTTTGGATGAAATTATTGTTAACCGTTAATACTGTAATTTTGAGTTTCTAATACAACATATAAATAGGAAAACTATATACAGCGGATAAGAAAAGTATTTCCACAAGTTCAACAAAGAGGTATAACAGACAGTACCACACGTAAAACACGGACTATTTCGAAATATCTTGCCCTTTTATGATAATTTGGATGCCTTAGATAGAATACTGTAGAATTAACTACCACTCGATACACCTGTAAGGTAACAGGGAACGAGAGAGTGAGGACTACGTAAATTCATCTCAAAAAAGTATTTGGACAACCCAATACTACTCTCGAAAGAAATGTTTTAGGTATCTTTTGTGTACAAGAGCAGTCTACGTAATGTGTTGAAGCAATCCACACCGCATCAGGAAAGCCAAGCTTGTTTGCAAGCCATGTTTTACCGTTGGATACATTATAAAGAAACATAAAACACATCAATTATTTCGGAATAGAATCCATTCTGGCCAACCAAGAGAACTTACTGCGCGGAATGAAACCTACATTCTTCATTCTGTGAATAGAACAAAAAGAATTAGTGCTAAAGATTTGGTTACTTCACTCGCCTAGGATATGCAAGTTAATGTTACACCACAAACAATCCAAAATTCATTGAAAAAAATGGGATTTAGAATATGTGTATGCAGGGTATGAATACTGTCCACTCCGTTAGTAATTACACAGTCCCAAATCATAACAGACCCTCAACATTTTTACCAATTGAAGCAATATTCTGCTTTCAGAATTTCTTCTATCGCCACACGTCCTGGTATCCATTACTACAACACAAGTTTGTCTTCGTCTCATTCTAGGGGGTAAAAAGAACTTTTTTCCAAAATCCTAGACACTCATATTTATATTATTTTGAAATTAGAACTTCTTCTTTCTGCTTTCTTCTGATACGTTAGTTTTGTTTCTGACTACACATCTTCTGAATCCCATTTTTTTGTTCACATCACACATCTGTAACATTAACTTGCATATCCTAGGCAAGTGAAGAAGCCAAATCTTTAACACTAATTCTTTGAGTTTTGTTCACAGAAAGAAGAATGTAGGTTTCATTCCGGGAAGTTAGTTTCCTTAGTTGACCAGAACGAATCCCCAATAATTATTCTGTTTTATGTTTCTTTATGATGTATCCAACGCTAGAGCATGGCTTTCCAACAAGCTTGGCTATATCTCAGTACCTTTTACCTTCCACACGTAATTTTAAATTAAAGTGAGCAGTTCCAATGTTGTTCAACTCACTTTGTTCTCATGCTGCTTCTTTATGCCTGACACGGTCGGTTTGCTTCAATACACCACCCAGAGTGCTTTTGTACACAATAGGGTTCCTAAAACATTTGTTTCGAGAGTAGTATGGAGTTGTCAAAATACATTTTTGCGATTAATTTACGTAGTTGTCACTCTTTCGTTGCCTGTTACCTTACAAGTGTTTCCTGTAGTAGTTATTTCTATAGCATTCTATCTAACGTATCCAAATTATCATAAAAGGGCAAGATATTTCGAAATGGGCCACGTTTTGCGTGTGAAAAGTCTGTTTTTCCTCTTTGTTCAACCTGTCCAAATATTTTTTTCTCATCGTAGGTGAGACAAAAGCTTCTTGAACATGCCTGTCGAGATAGAGAACCGAGAATTAAAAGAAAAAAAAACAATATTTGTCCAATAAAGCAGTAGAGCGGCGGAAGGGTGAACCGGACAGAAAGAGAATCACATTTGGAAAAGCTCTATAACTCAACTGCATAGACTAACATCAGTTTGTGTTATTTCTTAAGTTTATTTTCCAGTAACAGGAGAAACTTTGTTCTTATTAGTTAGTACATAATATGCTTTAGTGATTTTTTTTAACGTTATACAAACATAGTTACATTTTGTAATAGCTGGGCCTAGGGAAGCCTTCATAATGACTATATGTATACTATTATATGTGTTTGTTTTTTTTATGAATATACAACATTTGGCAAAATCGTAATTGGATTTGTATCATATGTGCCTTCTTAGACCCTTATGTGCCAACAAAACTAATATCTGAATGCCCCCCCCCCTTTCAAAAATTACACAGAAATCGGCGCCCTTGCGAAGTAGTACCGAACTCGGGACCACTGAATCACAAGTCCAATGCCTTTTTTACCATTTTATTACATCTGAATTAGACTACAGAATCAGAATAAACGGAAAAGATTACAAAATACATTAAATGCAAATAAAGTTATAAAACATATTCAAAATAACCTATTAAAAATATAAACCTTTTATAAAAAATAAAAACTTTCGATGAACTGGTATCGAAGCCGGGACCATTACATTACAACTCAAACGCCTTATCCATTACTCCACGTAGTCAACTATCAACCCAGTTCTTTCGGAGAGCTCTTTATGTCAATTCCGTACACGGGTAACAGACGCTACTAATTACACGTCATGGTTGTCCTCTCCGAAGACAATTCTCTACCATTTTGTTCCGTTCTACCAGCAGTTCTCTTTGTTTAGAAAACAGGAAACAATGCGTTTTACCATTAACAAGCTTCGGAGAAAAATAGCAGTTAAGCCAGTAACTGCTATTTTTCATCGGTTGTAGCAGTCATAGCAATTAATCCCATGTAGCAGTAGAAAATAGCTTTATTTCTTTATGTATTGTATAGAGGAGCCATCCCTTCCAGATATCAAATCCGGTATAAATTAGATTTTCAGATTTTTGGCGTTTATTGCGTTCTTCAAACTGCCGATTCAATTATATCCTGAATAAAGTAGTTGCATGTGTACCTGCCAATACCGAACCTAATATGTTGTGTTTATCCGTAGCTGGTTGAGCGGAACTATTACTGTTTAGTGGCTACGTTTCTGACTAGACGATCATCCCGATTTTGACCTTCCTTCTCCTTTCTTTTAATCTATTAATTTAATATTTGTCTTTCAACTCGACCATGCCAGAAGCCATGCCAGAAATTTATAAAGAATAATTTGGCGTAGGTTAGGAACGTAATACTTTGTCTATACGGATTTATTGTTTGGTCTTTTATCTTCTCAATTCAGCGCAGGGTACTCACGAGGAAGTTTGGGGTGCAGAATATGCCCATCTGCTTTGAGGAGGGTGGGTGGGTGAAAGAAATAATTATTTCAACTGGCACTTCGAATTAAATGTTGCTATAAACATTTTTATTATTTTTTTTAGAATTAAATGTGAGCGGAATGAAGCATTTGTGGCACTGTCAAAACGTAACACAGGGGTGAAAACCAGAAGTATTTGGGAGGAAGGTTGGTCCTGACGTATTTTTTGGCGAGAAAGACATACATATGAACATTTACGCCTACATCAACAGCCAACAGAAACTTCGACACGTACATTAGTATATAATACTCAATCTGTTCTTGAGTAATCATAAAGAAGTAACATATAGTAAGATGTGAGATAAAGTGTAGGGAGAAAAGTGAAAAATAAGCAACGCATAATTATGTACTTTTCATTACACAATCATTCTAATTGCTATCTTGAATCGACATGCGAATTAATGTACAAAGAGTGTCTTCTAACAAAATCATGTTCTTCCATTACGAGTGGTTCAAATGGGAGAGAGAGAGAAAGAGATGTCTCTCCAATAACTTTTAAATGAGGAAACGTGCGCCTTCCCCAAAACTTGCTAAACAATAGCCAGAACGTAATCAGAAATCGTACTGTCGCCATTGAGTTGTAAGAGAGAATGAACACCAGTATGACACCACGATCGCCATTTATATGTTAGTATATTTGTTCTAAAATAGTAATATTTTCTTTGTTATCAAAATTGCATCATAGGCTTATTTTCTCTATTTTTCATTTTTTACAAAGATATATTGATTGTATTCGGTGGTTTTTATAATTTTATTTCGCCTTGCTATTCACGCGATTAAGGAAACCGATCTTGTAATTTCCTTGTTGCTTGTTTTTTTATATTTCTAAAATATGAAGATCTGTGATATCATATTAAACAGAAAAGCTTTCACTCTGTTTGGGCTAGCGTCTGTCATAATTATTATTTCAGCATTTGGATGATAAGGCTGTAATATTAATGAATCATTTAACTCTTAACCCTTGAATTTCTTGCTTATATTAGTCCAATGCCATTTAGTATTTTTCGTTAATAAATTTTGTAGGTTAGGGCACTTCATAGAAAGTCCTGGATCATGCTTAAGGTAATAGGGTGTCATGATAAGGAAGGATTTTAACTAGGTCACGTTTTGAAGTTATGGTGCTGCTACTATAGATGTAATTTTGTCTGTCGATTCCTTAATTCCAGCTTCACTTATGTGAAATCCTAAATTGGTGATTTCACTTTTTAAAAAAATACAATTTTATTTCTTCTTCTTTAACATTATGTTGTTGGAATATCTCTAAAACGTTTCCTTCCTTCCTTTTACAATCTACTTTGTCTTTTCCAAACATTAAAACCTCATCAAGGTAACATGCTACTCCCACTAACTTGTTTTGTAGATCGGCCATGATTTTTTAAAGTATATTTGCCGAATTATTCAGTCCAAATGGCAAGCGGGTCTGAATATATATTCCCCATGATGTATTAATCAAATGTATATTTGGTAAATCTTCGTAAACTGCGAGTTGTAAATATGCATTACTCAAGTCTAAAACGGTGAAACAAGTGGTTCCTCGTAATTTGTTCAGAATATCCTCAATGTTAGGTAGTGGATAAGTTATTTAATCTGACATTTTGTTGAGTATTTTTCAAATCTAAACATATATATATCTCGTTAATATTTTTCTTCTACTACCAGTGGAGTTGACCATTCACCATATTTTATTGGAACAAAGATGCCCTGTGTTTGTAACTTGTTCACGTATTTTTCTCCTAGTTGAAATGGTATATCATAATATTTTCTGAAAATAGGTAAAATATGATGTTTTACCTGCAAATGTTGCCTATAAATAAACTATAGGTTTCGAAATATCCTCCCCAAATACTGGGCTGTGTTTTTCCAATAACATGCTATCCCATTACCACATTTTTAATACTTTTACTAATTGTGACGGTTTCAGTACGTTATCTAATTTGAACAAGTTTACCTTCCAATTAGGCCATACTGTGAACAACTACAGTACATTCTTCCTAAGATATAATAAACCATTTTATTTTGTACAATAATTAATTCTAACACAGTCTGTTTCTAAATGGGTTTCCGCAAGTGTTATTGTTCCAAAAATTTGTAAATGAGTGCTCGATGCTCCTCTGAAGATACGATTTGTTTTATTTAATGGCCTATGCTTGTAATATAATGAATAAAAATTGAAATCAGCTACTGAAACAGCTGCAAAAGAATCTAGGAGGAAATCTATCATTTTCTTGTCACATTGTAATGCAATCAAAAACATCGAATTGTCCCACGTGGAGAAAAAGTACCATAGAGTCATAGGGGGTGAAGTGGGTGATGAGGTGAAGTGGGTAATGCTAAGGTTATTTATTTATTTATTTATCGAACGCAACAGGTTAGTAACCTAATTGTGGTGTTCAACATACACATACGACATTTTCTACATATACACATAGATGTAATATACATATTTGGAGATGCATGGTAACATATTCTGCATAAAGTATTCATTATTTTATATAAGAATGAAATTCTCGCATATTTATGTTAAATATATAAATCTGAGGACATTCTATAAGAATATAATCTCGTATGGAGATATCGAAACATCGTAATGACATGAAAGAGAGAACCAAGTACTATCAGCGCTGCAGTTATTCAAGAGGGACCTACTACATGAGTGAGTCAGAGGCCACGTATTTGTTTCAAGGTAAGTAAAACACTCATTGCTTTTTCGTTCCTATAAATGTTAAGCATGAGAACTTAAACTGTATATCGTGTTCATCACACAACTCTGGAGTGCAGATTGCACCATAACGTAGAACAAAGTTTCATTGTGCATATGAAAAAGATATTGATGTAGATTCTGGATGAAATAGTAAGAAAGTGGTAACGAAAAAAAGTGTATAATGGGGTGAAGTGGGTGATGTCGTGTGGGGTGAAGTGGGTACCTGTACTTCATTTGTATGTTCGTTCAATAGTGATGTGTAATTTATCATTGGTGTATATATATATAATTATATAACACGATTTACAGATTAAGGTGAAATTAATTCAATGTATTTAGGTCTTTAATCTAAGGCTCTGTCTGAGATAGGGGAGGGATAAGGATTTGGGAAGGTAGCGGCGAGGGCCTACATATATAAGGCACAATCCCGGTATTCAACCGGTGTTAATGAGGGAAAATCGTGGGAAAACACCAGTCAGGATGGCCGGCAACTCGGATCTAACTCAGTCCCTCCCGATTCCCAAGAGGACTCTCTACCACTGTGCCATGTCGGGTTGTATTTATAGATTAAACTAGCGGGCTTCGCCCCCAAATTCGTTCGCATTGAATCGAAAATTCAATCGAAAATGTTTTTTAAAAAACTACCACAATCACGACCTATGGTTCGAGTTTTTGATACCCAGCCCAATTCGTAATCATCTTACCTGCGAACTAAGTAAATTATAACCTGGCCCATGACCCAACAACATGTTAGTCAACCCGGCCTTTATGCATTGCGAATTCCATTCAAATGAAAACCACATAACTGACTATTTTGAATAACAACTTATTTTATTTATGACAAGGTTATTCATTTCAAATAAAAATTCGGTATGTTACTGAAACATTAAAGTTGACAATTTATTGTCCCATGGTCTACTGACAGTAGATGGTCTCTGTAATGGTTTGCTTATATTCTATCACCTCCCAGTAAATTTTTCCTTTCACCAGCGACTAATGAAAAATTGATAGAACTTTTGCACTTACCTAATAGTTACTAATGGGATCTGCGTCTTATAGTCTTATACAAGATGTTTCGTTGAATTTGTGACAACTTCGAAAGGTGAAAGCTCATCATAAGAGAAGAAAAAATATAAAAAAACAGATCAGAAGACATTACATTATGGAACTAGGTGCTTCCGAAGATGCATTTTTGCCCATTTGTAAACAATCATTAATCAGGAACTCACAAAATAGACAGGGTAACTTTGGGAGATGATTGCTAACATCAAGGGGAAAAAGCTCCGCTAAGCAAAGTTGCAAAATTGCTTGTTTCTAAGGTAGAGACGTTTCTAAGTTTGGCATTATTGTACGTTGGTTGGAATCCGTTAGTTACAAATCAAACTGAGATCGGCTATGATTAGACTATTCAAAACTGTGCAAGAAACCATCTTCGGACGCCACTAGCTCCGTAACGAACCCTTTTTTGACCTACAAGTAGTATATGTTTGTTATCACTTGTTTGCTTCTGTTAAGCTAAACTTTCACCTCCCGAAGTTTGTCACAAACTCAACCGAGCACACTGTAAATTAACTGCATACATAGTCTATGTGATGACAACTTCTCTCTTCGTTTTCAGATGAAACGGATCTACAAGAGGAAGACCGATTCGTCTAGAATTATCATGAAATTGGAACCAGAGAACCAGAGAGTATGATCTGCGTGACAAAGGTGATAGGGTGTTTACGTACATGAAACTGGGTCGCCTCTAAACAACGAACCTCCAGGAGCAGTGTTCGCTACTAAGGGACAATGAGATGCAGTGTCGGCTACGTGTAAAGAAAGGGGTGAAAACGTGACGGTGATTGCTTACCGCAACGCTGTGGGCATGTTCCTTCCTCCCTTTGTTATATTCAAAAGGAAAAGATTGAAGAGTGAATTTCGTGATGGTTTACCACCAGGTTCGCAAGTGGTTATGACTGATTTCAGTTGCGTTAAGGAGGCTACATTTCTGAATTGGCTGAAACATTTCGCTCAACTGAAGCCACAGGGACTTTACTTGCATGTCATGGATTGCCATGCAGCTCATTCGAAGTCATTGGAAGTGCTTGAATACTGCATTCAACAATAAATCGTAGCGTTGTGCCCACCTAGTCACACGACTCACGCATTGCAGCCTTTGGACAAGGCTTTCTTCCGACCTCTGAATGTATTCTTTAAGCAAGCATGCAAGCTGTGGCTTTTCTCACATCCAGGTACATTAATAACTAAAGTTCAGTTTGGTCACTTACTCAATGAAGCATGGGGAAGGGCTGCGACACCTGGTAACGGCGTTGCAGGATTTACAGCAACTGGTACATTTCTACTAAACAGATTGGCCATATCCGATGATAAACTTGTTACAATTGAGTCCATGGATGTGCCTGATCACGAAGCGGTAAGTGCTGATCAGGAGCCAAGAATCGCGAATAACAACAGGAGCATGAGATATTCTACCTTCACCTCGCAAGAGACCGTTAGTGGAGAAGAGGAAGAGGGCAAGGCAGGGATCTGAGATATTAACGTCTCCAGACCAAATTGCGAAATTAAGAGGGACAAAATCTAGGATGTCTCTTCAGTCCGAAGGTCCAGACCATAGCATTATGAAATTGAGCGGGAAAAAATCAAGGAAGTCTCTTCACTCTGAATCCTTGCGTACAGAAAATAGTTCTATCAACGACAACGTGTGTGGGTTCTGCGGAAAATCTTTCACCAGTGCAGCGTCCAGCAAATTTCTCAACTCGATACAAAGCCAAGAATGTGGTGTTTGGGATCATGAATACTGTCTTGGTGCTTCTAATAAGTTGCGGTTTGTGTGTGGCAAATGTTGACTGTTGCTTTATTCCATACTAACCCCTTCTCTACTCCATCCTATAGTTTTCAGTGGAGAATGAAGCATGTGGACCTTGTTTATAGAAAAATATAAACTTTTGCTTCAGCTGTGCTAGTGTAAGCAAGAAAGCCTTAACTCTAGATTACATTGGGTCGAGAAAACGTTTCTGTACCTTACAATGTCCCATGTGAGTCTCTCTTTCAGTTTCGAAGTACTGACTCATTTTTCACCTATCTACTGGATAAAGCATTACAATTTAATTCCGAACAATTGATAGTATTTGTCACAGTGCCCATTGTTATCCATATAATTTCGTTCCTGACTCAAACTGGAGATAAGAATTTCTATCTTTACTTGACCTAACGTCTGGTGGACTAGTTCTCACTACACACTTGAAGCTATCTTTACCCATTTTACCCCATGCACCTACCCACTTCACCCCGTCACTCGGGTTGAAGTGAGTAATTCAGACATTAATATTTCTTTTTTTCTGTCTTATCTTATGATATCTTTGTATTACTCCATATTTACTTTGTAGCAGAAAGTTCAAAGTGTACAAATTACCAATAAGTTTTCAGTTGAATACAACTATACGGTAGATATGTTGCAATATGTTTGAAACATACCCACTTCACCCCCCAATGTCTCTACATCTTTCTAGTAATACTTAGAGTTAATCTTGAAATTAGTTGTATTAATTGAATATCACCTTCGTTACCTTGTATTAAAATTGATGATTTATCATGTTCTTTTCTATTTTCCAAATTTGTTATTATAATGGAGGCCTTACTAAAAATATTTTATTAGTTTAGTGCTTTCGAGAACCAACTGTATCCAATCATATCTTCTTATTCTGTTACGAAAAATTATTGTAGTTTGTATCCATATCTGTTTTAGGTTTTCGTTTAAGTTATGACCATAAAAAGCATACGAACAATATTAAATGTATCATATCTGGATCAATTCTTATAGTCTTAATTTCTTTTGTCGATCTATATGATTTCATATTGACAGCGCAGTACTACCTCTGCAGTAATTCATACTTCCTTTTATAGTGCATAGTATAAATTAAGAAATATACTATAGATAATAGTAAGGTTAAGATATAATCAATCTCCTATACTCAATTACTGCAAAAAATATGCCTTCCAGTAGAAATATGTTATCTGGGAGCTACTCTAAATTGCACCTTTAGCGAAAACTTTATTGCTACCAATTTTCTTAACAAAATTATAGACATAACTCATCATGATCATAAAGAAACTCTATGGTTTACTATATTTAGTAACATTTAACATGGATACAGCAAACATTAGTATTTGTGGCTGTAGTAGTATTATTCTTACCTAGACTTTATAGTTACAGTAACAACCAGTAGAAACAGTAATATACATTTTATATCATCATCAGTAGACTAGTAGTATCATTAACACCTTATTCAGTAATCGTAGTAGTCGTAAATAGTTGTTTTGGAACATAGGTCCTGAGCATCTATGAGTAGACAACATCACAAACTAGCAACTTCTCGTAACTAACACCACAGTATACATTTTATTCCTTTACATTCTCAAGTTGTCATTTTGGAATAACGTTTCGACATTAGGATGCCATTCTTCCTTGAATAGTGTCTCTTAGCTATTTCCATAGTAGTATGTGTAATCATTTCGCATACTCATCCTATTTTATTTGTCATTTCGTGGCATTTCCAGAATCACCAAGTAAGAAACAATGTATTAAAGTAAAGACTATTTATATCTTCCGCTTATAAAAGCAAACGAGAAAAGTATTTCAAAGTTGCCAAGAACTGATTTATCATAGCCCTAATAGTTATTCAATAAGCCAGAACATTTGGAAATGGACTACGCTATTCTATCAAATAGCGTATACAATAAAAATAGGGAACACACCTGCCATAGTTTCTTTATATTCGTGTATGTCTCTGTAAGCGAGGATTTTTTAGTTGGCTAGGCTCTGATGTAGTTTATGAAGAATTTATGAAACAAATATGCTAACTTTTAGTCGACGCCGATAAGTTCAAAAATCTCTAATATACTAATTCGCTTTAATGAGCACAATTCTAAAGGACAGAACATGTTTATCATGCTTAGCAAGCAAACAGAATTGGTTTTGTTTTTTGTGTTTAGTTTAATATGATGATATTGTTTGTTAGGGTTTAGTTTGAAACACTCATTGAAATAAATAAAGTGTTTATAGTTATAATTTGAAACTTTAAAAACATCTCTTCTGGTCTCATGTATAAGAAAGTGGTAAATAATAAGTATTGAATAACAAAAGATATACAATTAAAGTACTTATTTAAGTAGAATAAGTTCCTTAATAAACTATAAGAGCTAAATGATAAGAAAACATATTAAAATTTGTATGTTAATAACTGTATATCTTATTTACGTTGTAGAAGAGTAATGATACAAAAATTGAGTATCTAAGCCACAAATAAGTGTCGGTTTCGAGTATTGAGAAATCATGGTATAGACTCATGTCAAAATAACATATTGTTGTAAAAGTACTTGGAAATGTTGAGCTAATTATCCGCTAACGGAATAATCGTTATTATTTCTTTAGATAAATATAAGATGTTTAGTTACCTTTAAAGTATTCAATTTTCCATTATCTAAATAATTGTACGTGTACTGAATGTTCTTGTTAGAATAGGAAAGTTAATATCTGCACAAGTAATCGTACAGATAATTGGATTTAGAATTGGCATATATTGACTGTATTAGACTCAAGGTGATGACCGTTTCAAGCAAAGACTAGAAGCATGTAACTACTGTCTAAGATAAAAGGACATTTTTTTTAACTAGACTAAGTCTTACGAATATATTATTTTAAAACGTGACATTTAGCTACAGTGGTATTAACAAATTAAGGAAATTGCGTTAACGGGTTTTCAGATAGCCTAACGTGTCCAAAAGAAGAGAAATATAAATCTAGCATCACTGGTTTGTTTCAACATCTCAATGTTTAAAGTAAATACCACTTTATTTATCTGATGCAACGAATAACCAACTAGGCGAAAATTGATTCAATTTTTCACAAGTCCTTTCAAGCATGTCATCAGTGAAATTCTTGAAGTAAAGATTTGAGATAAGGGTTTGAGAAAGTTCAGACATGATACTTTAGTAGGGTGCTTGAGAGTTAAGTGAGAAGAATTTATCATATAGCTCTTTCTTTTTTACTTCAATCAAGGCAAACGTTTACGTACTGCACGTTGCCACTTGAATTAAGACGAGAGATTAAAGTTCTCATATATGCCTTTTGATTTACCGTATATTCAATGGTATTTTTAAACAATAATATCCACTCCTCTCGCATTATCATTGCTTCTTCAATGGTCCATTTAGACTCCTTACAGTAGCCACACACCAGAGAAGCAAGTTGAAAAAAAAGCAAGTTTGCGCTCACCATTTAAATACAGCATATGTATGTAGCAATACATCACTCTGCTTCGTTTTGCTCCGCTAAATCTTGCTTTTGAACATGTGGCTATCCTAAGCAGCTAAACATGTAAGATACACAATCGTTGAAAAATTGTTTTTTTCTCGTGAAGGAGTAATGTATCTCTTTACTTCGTTAAGAATATATATTAGGTTCAGTCAACGTGGAAATACAAATATCATATTTTGGAAATCTCATATTTAGCACGTTATCTCGATCTGATGAAAATAAATTCAAATCATTATCTGTTCACTCGCCTAGGTGCCTTTTTTAGGTCATAGAATTGTTCCCCCGGGCAGAAGAAACAGAATACGTCTCTATTGCTAAATAAAATCGGACGTTAACAAGAAACGATGGTTAAAATGTAATATAAACTTCTGTGTCACAAAACAAAAACTTCATATTTAATATTTACAAAATTTTCTGTAATTTTAACACCGTTTTTTGACAAATCTTTTTATTTTACAACTTCCTTTATATTGCATTTATTCATTAGCAACATTTCCCCATGGCTATGTTCTAGAAAGCTATAGATTCTTACCTGCCTCGCAGTTGAAAGTGATTTCTTTGCATCCATGAATATAATCCCTCTTTTGTTCTGCATATATTAATACGTGATAGCGCAGAATCATGGGAAACCATGACTATTGTTCTATGGCAGAACTCCACTTTTGTACGGTAAATAACTTGAAATATTCAGTGTTAATGTAAACTGGATACAAAGTGGTTTACTCAAAGGCTAAACCAGAAAATATTTTGTTGATATAAATACCGAATTCGGAGCTAGAGACACGCAACTATCCCGAGGCATAGGCACAGTGAGAAAAGAAGTTATACGTATGAACGTATAGAAAAGAAATATACGGGAAACGTAGATATACTACTTAAATACGTATGAAACGTTCTTTGTAAGTATGAAATATACGTAAACAGGAAATTCGGAAACACTGTTACACCATGCAGCTGGAGTATATTACAGAAATTTCATTACAGTGTGTGGAATATTCGTTTTAAGTTCGACACATAGGTATAGAAGGATCGGCATCCAGACAGTACAGCAGGGCATAAATGAAATTCCTACGTAATATGTATGATGATTCTTTCGGTGGATCTATGTTTCATCCTGCTAATTTTTGTCACTTGAGTAGCTTGTATACCATATTGGATTGCGAAGCGAGGGAAAAGGAATCTAACAAATTTGTTCCAAATAAGAACAACCCGAATATGGAATAACATGAATGATATTTGTATAAATGTTATAAACATGGAAAAATCTTTGTTTATTATTTCAGTTACTAACTGATGTTTACTGCTATTCTCTATGAATTATATGATATTTATCGTAAACTCGAAAAGTTGTTTGATAAATGGCATTACATATAGCTATACAAGGAGAGACATAATGAAATTCTTAAGTGGAGAATCCCTTTATGCTACTGTAACTCAATTATAAACTTTTGTCAAATTTATTGCTTGAGTACAATTTAGAATTTGATTTACTACATCGATGACATAATTTGTAGGGATACATTTGAAAGTCTCTAGCATGCAAACTACGCATGTTTCGGCATTTCTTCAAATAACCTTTTATTTTGCTTTTAGATTGAGGAATTCACTTTTCAATTTTCGACCATCATTTTTAAACACCCTGCATATGGAAAATTTAGCCTTTTAGAAAGGCTACTTTTAGAAGACTGATACATTGCTCAAACTAACCTCTGTAATAACGTGCCACTGACAATTACGTAAACTGTTTATAAATATTTGAAATATGAACGTTAGAGAATTTTCGATGATTAAAGTAGAAAATGAGAATAAGGTGGTAATCTGATGAGTTTATTGTCAGTGGTACGTTATTACAGAGGTTAGTTTGAGTAATGTATCAGTATTTCATTATTCTTGAATGTGATTTCCATGTCATTAAGGAATCATTCAAGATGGAGTCCATGAATCTCACCCCCGAAAACCGAAAATGAATTAGAGTAACCGTGAGCAATGAAGATCTGCTTACCTCATAATTTTATCACGATTAAGTCCTGGGTGCATTATATTGGTCTGGAAAGAATCTAGAAATCGAATATATAGAATGATAATACAGTTCATTTTTTAGCACAATGCTTTTCCGGAAATGAATGATTACTTGCGTAAGTTAATTTTGTTGAAACCTGTAATTTCAGTACACTACAACATTTTTTTAAAAAAATATCAAGTTACCTATCAAAAATAGTTACAAAAGGAGCACATGGATAACTAGCCGATATTGGGCCTATAACGTGGATGTTCATCATAGTAGGTCGTTCTGACTAAACACCGATTTACATTGGCGTGGTACGTTATTCTGATATTATTCCTGAAACATGAGAAATATGTTGTACTTCATAAAAAAGTGTAAATAAACTTGGCAGGTTATATTATTAAGTTTAGAGAAATATTACTGTTTGAAGATATTGTGCGATACTGATCGGACACTGGCCCATATCTTTCCGAAGAGCGTCGTGTGTGTCTGTGAATATCTACACAATGGAGAATTTACACGTGTTATAAAAAAAATAAAATGTATAGAACTTCTAAATGCTTCTTGCTTAAATTTAAATGTAATGAAAAGACTGTCAATATCACCACATTCCATGTCTGAGTTAATGAAATGCATAATTTACGTATTATTCTTCAATGATAGATCGGTGGTAGAGTGGGTAACACAACGGACAACAACTCACAATATTGCATGTTCGAATCCAGTTGCAGAAAAGTGATAAAATTTTCAACTATAAATGAAGACGAGAAAATAAGACGCATAATAGAATGAAAAAGTTTATAAACAAGATCACATTTTTTCTGAAACTACTGTGCAAAATATACGTGATTCCGCTTATTAAAATACTTTCGTTTCTCTCAGTGATAAATATCTTTACCAATCGGTATCAAGATCGGTAAAAGTGCTGACCATTCGATATTGACCAATAAAGTTCAGATAATTATTAAATTTCTTGTTACTAACTCAACCTGCATAAAAATTAACATAGTAAAATTATTATATTATTTTTGATTTGATCCTTTTCGATGCAGTCCTAGACAATTCTGCTTGCCCTTTTCGATGCCCTCTTGTTGCTTAGACAATTCTGCCCGCTGATGGAAAAGGTTGGAGGCTGCTGCACTAGGGTTCTACTCGCATAATTTGAATATTTTGATATCAACATGCACGGCAGTTCATGAGCCAAGTTCTTCACGTCAGAAAACGTCAGCACTGCCACAAGCATGTTATACAGGAACAAGAGTTTATGGCAGAATCGACGATTTGGGGGCCCCGTAAGAAAAAAGATGCTAAAGATAGGAATATGAGCTTTTGCCGTTAAGGAGATATGGTAAATATGTGCAGATGTACAAAATTTCATATTCGTATCTCAAACTATGTTCTAGTTGTAAACCCCTGAAATTGCATATTTTAGGCTAACTGACTCACTGACTCACTGACTCACTCATCATATTGTTTAGGGTGTTTGGAGTAAGCTAGAAACATGAAATTTGGTATGAAAGTAGATGATGATAAGTAGATAAAGGAAAAATTCCGACATTTTGAGAAAGTCGCCATCTTGGATTCAAAATGGCCACCAAACCTAAAATTTCAAAGAATACACAGCCTAAACGACTAAAGATAGAACAGTGAAATTTAGTATGAAACTACATCATTGATAGATAATTAAGAAAACTTTTTAAAAATTTGAAAAAGTCGCTATCTTGGATTCAAAATGGCCGCCAACCCTAAAATTTTATAGAATACACAGCCTAAACGGCTGCCGCTAGAATAATGAAATTAAGTTTGACAGTACAACATTATTAGTAGATTATGAAAATATTACAAAATATCTCTAAAGACGCCATCTTGGATCCAAAATGGCGGACGTCATAAATCCATTTTCCAACTGCTTGAGCCAGAGATACGAAATTTGGCATAATGATGTATTATCAAGAGTAGTTTAGAAAAACATAACAACGTTTTAAAAAATTCACCATCTTTGATTCAAAATGGCAGCTGAAATACCATTTTTCACATCGTTCGAGATAGAGAAATGAAATTTGGTATGACAGTGTATCATCACGAGTATGTCACGAAAATATAAGAAAACGTTAAAAATGTGTCCATCTTTTATCCAAAATGCCCGCCTAAGCCCCTTTTTTTTTTTTTTTTTTTTTTTTTTTTTTTTTTTTTTTTTTTTTTTCAATAAAGGGGTGCGCCCCAGCGAGGCCATCTTGGAATTCTGGGGGCAGCGCCCCAATGAGGCGAAGCGAGTATATACATTACACAAGTGTAAAAAGCTGCGAAATACGAGCAAAAGCACCAGGGGTGCAAACTGTCCAGTCAACTCCTTCAACCTTAAAAAGTGGTGAAATGGAATATGGATGAGCCTAGTTCCTCGCGTCAACTTCCAATACTCCTGCGTGTTCCACCAAGTTTTACGCGTCACAAACGTTAGCACTGTCAGGAGCATGTTATACAGGCAGAATGTGGAAGTTTCCCCATTCGGACGCAGCGCTCTGGAGTATGAGGGAATATCTGCATCATGTGGCGCAGTGCACTGCAGATTCTGGTTGTGATAAAAAGACGCAGTTCCTCCAAACTCCTCAAGTTCGATGCGCGGCCTGCCGTGTTATTCTTTTCGCAGCGACGCGAGCGAATCGAGGGGAGTATCAACACGTACGGTAGTGCATGCAGCCGAGTTCCGCGTGTCACAAAACGTCAGCATGCTATACAGAAACAAGAGTTTATTGCGAAATCAGCGATTTTGAGGTTCTGTAAGAAAAAAGATGTTAAAAATTGAAATATGAAATTTCGAAGTATGACGGTATATCATCACTAGTAATTACAAAATATCTGCAAAGACAACATTTTGAATCCAAAATGGCTGACTTCATAATCCATTTTCCAGAACGTTTGAACTAGGGATACGAAATTTGGGATAAAGTTGTATTAACAAGAGTAGTTTAGGAATAATTTTCATTTTTGAAAAAGTTGTTAACTTGGATCAAAATGGCCGCACAAAAACTTTTTCCACATCATTCGAGCTATAGAAACGAAATTTGGTATGAAGGTGTACCATCACAAGTAGGTAACGGCAATGTAAGAAAACTTTTTAAAAATCGCTTTCTTTAATTCAACATAGCCGCCCAAATACCATTTTCCAAACCACTGAAACTAGAGAAACGAAATTTGGTATGAAGGTGTACCATCACAAGTAGGTAACGGCAATGTAAGAAAACTTTTTAAAAATCGCTTTCTTTAATTCAACATAGCCGCCCAAATACCATTTTCCAAACCACTGAAACTAGAGAAACGAAATTTGGTATGAATGTGTAACATCACAAAAATGCTTCAATAAATGGATCAAACCACCGCTATGAGCGTGCAGCCCCCGAGGCGATATGGG